>UYRU01049146.1:348-11751 GCA_900617775.1 Dibothriocephalus latus | reverse complement strand
TTATCCCGTAATGGTAGGCTGATTAGTAAACTTGTCCAAAATCGACTCAGTGGCATGCGCTTTCTCAAACAACTCTTAACGAAACTGTTGACACGCAGAGGTTGGACAGTTTTTACTATCAGGCTACGCTTTTGATCATTGTTTGTCCCGCGTGATTATGTAACTCTATTTTTGAACTACGTATAAAATAATAAGAACGGGGAAATGGAGTGAATATCCTTTCACGGTTGATCGGTCAAACGAGATTCAAGGTTCCACCATCGCTAGCCTCAATCTAAGATAATGTGGTTGACTAAAAGCATGTTTAATGGCCCCAAAAAATGCCCTATTTAACCGCAGTGGCTTTCGGGACGAATTCCTCATAAGGTCACTCAGATTTCTCCGGATGAACTCCAAAATACTGCTCCGAAGAAACGCGTGCTGCAAATGCTAGAACCCTCTTGCTAAAAATGATGTACTTTGTGAGGGTCTGACATTGGAAGCCGCCGACATTTTCTAATTTGTCGCCTGAACAGATTACATCGATTTTACTCAAAACCTTCATTTTCTTATTCTGTTCAGTAGAAAGTTTGGAACAATGCAAAGTCCTGTTGTCGTTCTCCAACAACCTCTTGCTTATAAGGAATGCTTCTCAGTCCAGCTTTGCTATGCTTCAGATAAATGTCTAGAATGATTTTAAATGACAAACTGTTGGCTCAATGAAACAAATCGAAGTGGACCAGTGGCATAATACTTTTCGTTCCATCTGATAATTTTGTGCCGCAAAACGAACATTTGAAACTTGATAAAATTTCGCCAGCCTCTCCATTTCAGCCGTTGGCAGTAGTTTATTGAAAGAAGTCAAAGACGGCAAAAATTTCACCGAACGTTCTACGTGATCTGCAGTTTCATAGTTAATAACCCTCTATGGACCAGGCGAGATATTGCGTGAGCATGTACACGAACCTCCCTCTTATATCTTAGGTCAGTCACAGCCAAAAAGTTCTCTTCATTAAGATGCCTATCAGAGGTTTGTTGGTTGGATGTTTTTCCTGTCGAGTTGCTAGGTCTCCTTGGTAAAGAAAACATCAAAGTTCATGATTTGGGAAGCTTGCAGATAATACCGAATCGAAATGTTTCCGAACGCTTTATACATTCCCAAGGCCTTATCCGCAAAGCCAATTAGGCCGACTGATCATCTAGACAAATAAGGATTTGAAGATGATGACGCTACCGGCAACCGAGTTAAAAAAAGAACAATTTGTAAGAACACCGCTACTCAAATGAAAATGCATGTTGAACCCAATTTGAATACAGCTAAACGCATACATTTCACTTCTAAAATAGGTAACATAGTAGGCACAGATAACATATTTTGCCCTCGAAAAACAAAAAGGTCCGCCATCTATTTTATGCCCTGTTTTTCGAGTTCCGCTTGGACGGTCGTGAAAACCTCTTCAATGCTGGGAGAGGCGTCAATCTAAAAGAGCACAGAAAAAATAATGTTCACCCGGAATTTAAGATAGCGAAAACATCTTTTCATTTAAATGATATATAATTAAGGTTCCAATGGGATGCTTAATCTCGGAAAATGATCTCTATCAATAATTTTCTTTTTGACAGATATTTCTGGTTATAGGACAATGTTCTGAGCGTTTGAATCAGCGGTCAGAATTTTATTCCCCTGCCCTTGACCAGGCCTGATCTTTTTTTGCGAACGTTTGACCGCTTTCATTCGGTGTAGATTTAAATTAAGCTTATAAAGTACTTTAGGTTATCTTTTTTCAGGCATCTGCCACGTATAGGCCGCAATATTTAGAACACCATTATAAAGGGAAATTTATTTTGAGATACTTGAAGTCAAAGTCATTCTTTTGGAAAAGAGGTTTATTGCGTATATTTTCGAGACTGGAGCCCCAGTTCGTCTTTGGACATAATTTAAAACGACAGTACCGAGTGAGCTATTTACTACTTCGTAACGCCTTACTAATTAACAGCCCTTATGGTCAGTTAATTTCGTACAACACCCAGTTATGGTGTTGGTGGACCGTCACGAACTTGTTGGACTACGCCTAAACATCTAGTTTCCAAGAAACAGCACTACGTTCATGCAATCAACTCAAGAATAGGCCCTAAAGAAACATATATTTTTTTAGCTAATGACACTATTGAAATACCTAAAAGCCTCAACCACTCACCTTGACAACTTTATTTTCCTTCTCGTAGTACTCAATGACCGGTTTGGTTAGTTCATTAAAGGTCTTGAGACGATTTATGATTGTTTCCACATTGTCGTCCGCACGCCCACTGGTCTCGCCACGCTTCAGCAGACGTTCACGCATTACGTCCTCGCTGACGTCAAAGACCAGGACGCAGAGGCATTTGCAAATCTAAAGGAAACAATACATTTACAGTGTGCAACTTTGGTACGTCCTAGTGAACAAAAGAGCTATACTTTTCAAAAACAAAAACCACATCACCGTAAGGCTATACGTCAAGTAATGTCAGGATGTGCAAAGTTATTCTGCGGGTATCATAAGTTATTGTTTTTTTGAGTGACTTAAGTATAAGCTTTTAGGAATTTTAAAAGGACTATAGATGTTTTAGCTTCCAAAGATGATTCCACTGAAAGCTTTTGAGTTATATGTCTCTGCATCATTTACGGCAGTTAAACAAAGTTTTATTTATCATGATTTTTAAACCTTTTATTTGAAAAACAGTATAGCGAGTCCTGCATGCAACTTTCATGACGAAATATAACTTAGTAGGTTAGCATATATGTGAACAGGTTATTTTGATCAACGGAGTGGATTTAATAATTAGAAAGGTTTTTATTTATGGGGCCAAATAGACACTAGCTTTGACTAAATAATGAGAAAGTTTATATCGAAGAAACTTCCTATGCTAAATTCTTTCCTTTCCAGTCCAATTGAATCGTTCATCGTCAGGTATATTTAAAAATGTCAAAAATATCCTATTTCATTTTGACATTACCTTAGTAAAAGGCAATTAACCCAGACATTCGTCAGCTGAATATCTTATTATAGTATTTTTAAAGAGGTAATCTAGTATAGAACGCTTTTTATTAATCTTAGGAATAACAATTTCAGAATTTTGTTGTGGACGTTATTTTTTCTCGAAAATGTGATTTGCTGTTCTGAAGCCTTTCTAAATATGATCTACATGACCATCTTCATAAGAATTAATATCAAAAATCCATTTTTGGTAAATGCTCATTATGTATATCTTATTTTAAAAGTTTTTATGTAAACATCGAACAGAAGAGCAATTTATGAATTAAAATATGAAGGCACTGAAAACGATGGAAATTATGCCAGACTTTATTGGACGACATTCAATAAATAGTTATCCCCTAATGGTAATATGTATAAAATATTTTGACTAAGGAAAAGTTACTTTATATGAAGAAGTTAGTTACGTTCCGTTTTCAACTTACGAATAGATTTTATTTTATCGTTCTAATTTATAGCTCTTTTTAACGTCGCCGGAAGTTGATGATAATCGGGAAAAGTTTATTTTTCTTAACAAACACATAGTACTTAGTTCTTTTAAGTACTTAATGTGCCTAAAGCTGCTCATCATTATTTCTAAATTTTCGTAAATCCGTTCTTGCCCGTATGAGAGAAATAATCAAACTTTTACAAACTTAGGTATGTTGCATGCAGCCCTCGCCATACTGTGTATTTTTTAAGCTTCTTGGCTTGTGATATATGAGTGACATCTGCCCCAGAACAGCAAACGCGTTCAGTACTTAAAGGTGTTTCAAGTGCCAATTTACTCTACACCTGAAATAGGGCACAAAATAGAGTACTATTAAAGTTTCCGGCTAATAAATAGCCACAGCAAAAACTTTTAATCAAAGCATGTCAAGCGTGATTAATAATAGCCAGATTTTTGCTTAGCCTAGTTGAATTTATTCAGTGCGAGAGTTCAGCCATAGGAAAAAACGCAAATTTTGCTAAATTATCTGTTGCCTTCTCTGCTTTATTTGATTCGCACCTCATTTTCGAATCGCGTCCCTTGTTCCAGTTCCCTAGGGTAACCGTCGATGAGGAAATGGCAGTTTTTGTCTACCAATTTGACCATGGCATCCTTGATCAACTGTAGCACAATGTCCTGCAAATAATCAATGCAAAAGTACATTGACAAGGGTATAATTAAAGCAGCCGTGGCTAGGGTAAACGAAACAAAACGTATAACGAACGAGAGAGAGACTGTCTCAAACTTTGCAGACAAGCATAATAAAAGGAGGGGGCATTATCGGGTAAAAAAAAACATTTTAATGCAATACATAAAGAATTAGAGGTATGGAATCTCGTAGGATTGATTTCAAATTTTTACTGTTTTTTTGCTTTTTTTCTGGGGAAGAACTATGAGTACTTTCTGAAGGAATACTTCTCATCCTTAAATGCACTGTTGCGTAGACTGTATTCGAACTTCACACCCGTCACAAAATTTAGTAAGTGTACTTGCGGAAAAAACCAAGCTGAACAACCTGCTCGACTGGCAGCAAAAAGTGAAGGATGCGTTCCAAAGACTGGGAACAAAGTCCAGTTTATGATAAGTATGCAGCCAAGGAACGAAGCAAAAACCTATTGTATGAATATTTGGGGGTGTAGCATAGCCACAGTTATATTTAAGCCTTCCATAGTTTCTCCGAGCAGCTAAACTATTCAAATTTTGTCTAAATATTTAGTTTTTTCATAATCATGCCTTTACTTACTACCTCAGATGGAAGAACTATTGCGCAACTATCCCAAACTTTAAAGATAATCAAGAAAAGGTTTACAGCCTAGCTAGTGCTAGGAAACAGGAACGGTAAGATGCTTTATCGCCAAACTTTTGGCAGACAGCGGTTGTCGCACAGAGGCAAACGCACCCTTTAGTTATAGCGAAAAAGCGGATGGCAAAGACAATCTCTTCAGACCCATCCGGACAAAGTCTACACTTTTCATGATAAGATGCTACCCAGCGCACTGGACTCGCGCAATCTTCTGAAATCTAACAGAGAAAAATCACCTTTCCGCCATATCCGCCCTGCCTTTTTTACGATAACCTAAAACCTTGTCTCAGTCGCTCGGTAACAGCTCATACCTACACGAAGGTTATATATTTAACTGCCAGAAAGAAAAAAAGGGCTGTAAGTTTGTTTTGAATCTAACTGACCAGTCGCATATGAAGTCGGTGAGAGGTACTTTATTTTTTAATCCAACATACCCCATTTCTAGATTGTTGGATTGTCAAAAAATCAACGTACCAGAGAAACCAGTTCACCTTTTTCCATTATCGCTTTCAACTCGTTTCCACGAGGAGACCCCGAAGCAACCTCAGCACGAAGAAGGTCGCCACTGGAAAGGTGGTTGAATCCATACTTATTAACGATATTTTCACATTGAGTCCCTTTGCCGCTTCCTGGGCCACCTTAAACGCAGAAAATGATGTCTTTAATTTGGTCGATAATTTAATTAATTAAAATTAGTTAAATTAATAAATCAAAAATAATTTTAAAATATTAATAAATATAGTACCGAAATCCATCTAAAAACACTCGTTTACATGGTTAACTATTTCCCTACTTTGTTTTTTTGAATATCCTTAGTGGAAACAGCACCTTTTAAAAATTGTACGAAAACGTTTATAGCACCAACAAGTTGTATCATTTTCAACCGAATGGCTCACGGAAAATCAAAATTATTCTTATGAATTCACATATACCCTCCGCTGATTCATTCTCAAAATTAACAAATAAACGGATCGCGGCTATTTACTTGCCGACGACTTACTTAACGACGACTACCAATATAACCTTCCCCGAGGTCCGAGCAAACTAAAGCTGAAAACTCATTCTTGTATTTGCCAAACGATTCTCAAAAAAAACATGGTGGGCTTTCAGCAAATATCATGAATAAAATTGTAAATTTTTATAAAAACGAAAATAATGACGATTAAGATAAAATCTAGGTGGTAATCATGTGAGCAAGCATTTATATATGCATGGTGATTTTTCAATTTTTAGAGAAGTAAACCTGTGAAATTCTACAGGCATGATGTCTCCTACTGCGTATTCAAATTACATGAGTAAGAGTCTTCGTTTTTACGCATAATAAAACCTTTCCGAGTGGAATCGTATTAGACTCTTGAGAGCCTGGCCTGTAAGATGCCAAGATTGCCCTCAAAATGGCGGTCAGGACAGCACATTCAAAATCCGACAAAAATTACAGTCTGCTCGAAATTGTTTTTAAGGACTTCGATATGCACGTTGCCGATGAGGCTAATAAGGGGATCCATTTTATCGACCAATTCATTCAAGATATTGTGTGCAATGTGCAGGAAAGGTATTCAGACCTAAGCAGCCAGTTTCATGACTATGATCAAAAGTCCAACCAAATGCTTGGCTATAATACTTCATGGAAAAAACTCCGATTGCAAACGTATTGTTGTTGATTTGTTTATGTTAACCATAACTAACTTCATGCGCATTGGATTAAAAATGAAACCAGATTCTTGCTTAAATGTTGTGATGTGATAATTAAGAGGAATGAACTGTGCTTTGGGGTTCTTGGATAGAAATGGTGTGTTAACTAGTGAAATTTATATTTGCACCTTTTGCTCGACGTTATTTAAACGATTTAATCTAAAGGGTTTAGAAAACTGAATATATGTTGTGCAAATGTTTCTCTCGTCACTTTTTGACGGACATTTTGTGACTTTTAAGATTACTCACTTAGTAATATTTTATACATTCTCTATGCCTAAAAGCCTTGGAACAGGGATGGATAAGTCGATTGCATTTTAATTATACGTGGATTCTTATCACTTTTCTGGTACTTTAAGGAGCTTATTGTGAGAAAGCAAATGATATAACTATAGTTATCGAAGCAATTTCGGTAACCACTGTGTGCGCGGCATAAAGTTTGTAAGAAAAGGATTCATGAAGTAAATTGAGCTAATTTTTTTGAAGGAGATAATTGCTATTTAGGCATTGGGAGAGACTCAATAACCTACCTAAAACGAAGATGACTTTTGCATTGCTTAATCTTTCGTCCGGCATATCTCCAGTAACTGGCAAACAAGAGCCCCGTGACTCAACTGAAACCTGTAATATATATTTTGCTCCGGTGCCTACAACTAGTGGTCGGTTTGGCGCAGCAACTAAACATGCTTGAGTGTTTCAGGCCTGCTTGTTCACTTCCAACACGTCCAGTTAAACTGCCCAATGAGATTACAGGCTGGTCTAGCCACGCGCCTTGATTCGATCAGGGAATTCAATATTTCTAGCGCGCGTGCCACTGGCTTTAACCTATCAGAATTGTCGGAGTTCAGGCTTAAGTATAAGGTTAGGACGTGAGCCTTTTTTGTACATGCCCGCTAAAAATGACTGTCTTTGGCGTTTTTCATGGGGCTACGCGCCATCGAGTTTAAATATTATTACACATAACGCTACCTAATAGTATCTAACATTGAGTGGCTGAACGGCAAAGCTGAAGCAGTTGGAATCTTCAATGTGATAGATACATCTTATTCTAAGTGGCTTGAAGGCAACTCTTGCACATTTTTACTGAGATAATTTCTGCCATTCAATTTTATCCTTAAATATCTGGAAACTTAGGCCAATAAGCGGACGTATGCAGAATGTTGAAAGTAGTTTTTAATCCCTTCAGAACTCTAGAAGATTAGCACAATGACTGTGGTAAATTGTAGCAGGTATCCACATTTAAACCTTACTGGTGGTTTTTTTCTCATAAACAAGTCTCAGTAGAGGACGTTTTTAAAGCAACAGGCTTTATTCCACCGTAAATCAAACCTCTGCAGATGGGAGTGGCCGCACTGTCGACTATAAAATTTGCAAGAATCTCGCAAGAATTCTCCTCGTAATAAGGATCCTATGGCTCTTTTTCAACGAATGAAAATGAATAATTACAATTAAAAGACAACTGTAAGAATTCAGTTTATTCCAGGAAAATACATTTTTTCTCAATAGTTTGGAAATATGGTTCAGTTTAAATATCATGTTCAAAAAAATATCGGAAACTTTTACTGTGTATTTCGAGGCAGTAGTAGATTTCCCCGCAAGTATAAGCTCTTTGCACGCACAGTTTAGGCATCATGCAGGCAAATGTAAACATGCAAAAGTCCCCTCTTGGGGACTAATTGGTCTGCATGGAATACATTATTCATCCCCTATTCCGCTCGTGAGCAATAATCTCTTTTTATGCTCGAAGATAATCAGATGCGCAGTGCATTTTCATTTGTCTACCCTCGGGTACTTTAAGGCACTGTCTGAACTTTGTCTTTGTTTTTTCGTGACCTTTGAAGGTTTTTCTTTGAAATTTTGCCTATCTCAAAGGAAAGCATATTCTCTCATGCCCTCAAGAGTCAATATTTGAGATCCCTTTATTGAGGAGGACGAAAAACATACTTTAAAAGATAGAATCACGTAGTTCTGCTATAAAAGCTTCTATGTGCACAATTCTCTGGTTAGCATACACTAACCGGTGGCTTTATATAGCAATTAGAAGCGCTGATTTCATAAATCTTTGACCAATTTGAAATGCCAGTAAAGTGCTGACCTTTTTCGCACAAATTAATCAGTAAGTAGGAATTGGTTGCTTCCGTTGGTAATCAGAGAGCTCCACTTGAATGAGAAGGGCCTCGTTAGGAAATCAAATCTTCTGGGGCTTTATATCTTGATTTGGATACAGTCAATTACCGAATAATTTCTTTTCAGAAATGTGATATCTACACAAATAAGACTCTCAGTCATATTGCTCCTGATGTTTATTTCCAGACGAGGAATAAATGTCCTCCATTCCTTTAAATTCTCAAGAGTCGCCTTTATGCCTAATGATTTAACCCAAGTGAGATATACGCTGCACTAAATAGCACTACATTTTGCAGGACGTCCATTGAACTATTCATTTCCTTTGGATGAAGGGAAAAGTAAGGTTCAATTGAAAAATTTCAAACCCGTCCTAAACTGGGGTTAGTCAAAACCGACAGGTAGGTTACGCGTCAAGCAATAATACGCAGCCAGGGGAGAATAGTGTTTAGTCGATCCACAAAATGGGATTGAATTTTGGTATGTGGCCATGAAGCCTTTCTGACGTGTCCCGAGACTCCACTCGAGGCATTTTGCCATTGAGCATTCACTGACAACTGAGTTTGAGATGTGCCTAATATATTGCGCAGGAAACGCTGAAAATGACCAGTATCTGCGACTTCACTGGTAACATTACTTTGTACAATTTTCTAAAATTAATGACAATCGATGAAAGAGGGCAAAGCAACCGTTTGAGATATTGATTTGTAGAGGAAAGCGCTTAGCTGGCAAGCTATTATAATTATTAATGGGTCCAAACAAAAAATAACCGTGATGTAATGGAGCCACAGAGCTGCGTCAAAGTTTTATTGGACACAGTAGCTTGTAATAAATGGCAATAAACAGGAGATTATCTGTGGTTAATGATGTTGGCAGGTTTTATAAGGAAACACATGATGAATCACATTTAGCGCTCATCTCCAGTACCATGTTTAATACTATAAACCTAACTAACACCGTTAGCAGCGGAATAAGAGATCATGTTTTTAAATGTACTCTAGCGCTTGGTTTCATTCGAGTATTTTGTACTATTAGGAGTTAGTGCGGTCTCCCTGACGTTTTTGGAAACTGGTCTTCCATTTGATGTGGGACCACTTTTTTTCAGGGGGAAACGTTTAACGTCCAAAAACAGTGAGGCAAGGTTAGGACTGAGTTATGATTTTCAATGAAATGAATATATATATTAATGCGTTTCCGTGACCATAAATGTCATGACAAAGTTAAAATGACTAACATTAGAGCCACCACAGTAGTTCGTCTACTGATAATTTTCTCGGTGAGCATCCTTGAGATTCAAAATTAATAAAAAAAATCCTTTGTCTGCTAATTTTGACTTTCACAATTTTACACCCCTCTCCTCCTACTCACATACTTTAACTGGCCGGTCTGTCTGAGTTTCCGAAGCGACAAATTTTGACCATAGCACACAGCCTTCTTATGTGCTAATGGTTTAACCACTAGGTTACTGCCCTGGGTGAAATAGTCAGGACTTTCCTAGAAGTGAACAGAGGCAAGGAGAGTTAGAGGATGTATTTCGCTGTCAATCTTGACAGGGAGAACGGGATGACAGGCGGTTGTACTGTACACCGTGCACTGTCTAGATTGGTCATGCGATGGATGCCAATGAAATTTGTAATTACAACTCTGTTTACCTTCTGCTACGGAAGAGAAGTCAGTAAGGCAGGCTGATGCTGGAATTCGAATTTTAGCAGCGTTCGAATTTTACCAGTGGCTTTTCAAATAATTACCAGGTAAGCATTACTTGACATTGGGCGTAACTTTGAGGTAAAGATTTGATTTTCATGAAGCGCACATTGTCTGTGAGCCTGCGACCTTCGCCGGATTCCCCTTCCCCCACACAAACCAGTGAACAACAAATGGCGAAGGTTCTTCCCATGATAGGCATGTTATAGGGCTGACATTAACAGAACAGGGGAAACTGCGAATGCTTCTTAAGTTTTTATTCGAGATAAAGATAGATCAGTTTTAAAATGGACATACTTCCATGACTACAAATGAAGTATTTTGTGGGCAGCGACGTCAGCTATCTACTAGTGTGTTGCTGATATTTTGCAAATGGGAGAAATAAATGCACTTGTTAGATCTTTTTGAAGTCTAAACTATCAAAGAAAGCTTCCCTGGGACATCCTGGACCAGGGAAGCACTCTGTCCTTACTCGACTTTGCAAAAATATGTAAATTCATGTTAATAGCATCATTAGGGCTATACCTAGGCGAAACTAAGTGTGGGACAGAGTGCCTCACAACAGATTATTTTCCAAAGGCCTAATTCAGACTATCGTTTACAATCATTGTGTATTTTTCCACTGATGCCAAAGTTAATGAACACATGCTCACTAAAACCAGAAATTGCAGCCATACTTGTGTCATTAAGCTTACATACTATGACTAGAGTGAGGATTTACTGATACTTTACTATTCATTGTTCACTGAGGTTGAAAAGGCAAAAGTTGATATATCATAACCATCTTTATAGTTAATCAAATATCAAAGAGTAGTCTAGAGTCCTCTTACCACAGCTAAAATTTTCAAATTAGAAGACCTGCATTCAAATAGGTATCATAGCAACTCTTTGTGACGGAGTAGGAAACGTTGGGTTACTTCACCGCAATCAAATTATAGTCAGGACCAAATAGCTGTACATAAAAATAGGAACTCATACTTTGCCTATTAGTTCCTCACCATTTGCATCCAAAAATGATTTTAGTCACTTATCAATTTAGTAAACAGTAGTCGCCGGTTATGAAGCCCACGGTTAATAGGCCCAACCGCGTATTAAGCCCA
>UYRU01049105.1:0-10707 GCA_900617775.1 Dibothriocephalus latus | reverse complement strand
ATCGCAGGGTCTGTACATGTTCCCTTATCAGGGAACGAGAGCAAAGTTGACAGTTTCTTTAGTTTTCTGGGATTCATTTTCTTGTTTGTGGATCTAGGATAAACATTGCATAAAAGGTCAATAGATAGAATTTGTCAAAACTTTATCTAAGACGTAGGCTTGAAGCCACACGGATAAAACAATCAGTATAGGATTTCGTTTTACTTTGGCGAGAAGAAATTTAAGCTACCGCACCTCTGTCAGTAAATGAAATTTCCGAAGTTTTGCCAAAAAAATCACTGCGAAATATTTTCCGTACGTTACGTCTCCAAAAATCATATAACGGTATAAAAACGACCATTAATAAATGAACGTCATATCCTTACTCATAAATGAATAATTATTCGCACATATATAAGCATTTGTCAGTGAAACTTACAATTTTATGAATAATCTTTTTTCACTTTTTTAAATGAAGATGAATCAAATTTTAAAAAAATAAACACGATAATGAACAAAAATTAGTACTCTGTTTACTGCTAGTTTGCATTAAGGCAAGCATATATCATATCAGATCTGCAGCTTATAAGGTTGTTTATAGGGGTTAATTTAAAATGATTAACATTTCACAATTAAAGCGTCACCACTTCATACGTCTTTCTTTGTTTTCTAATAAATTCAAAATTATTAAATAGGATTCAAAACGGAGCAATTGTCTCCAATAAAAATAAATTGCAGACCTAAAGTGGAGAGTCCGGTTATTATTTAAACTGTTTTACTATAGTTTAGGATAACGGATATCACATTCACATCCGCTTAGAATGATAATGGCGTTGCTAAGTAAAAATATGACGTACACTTGATGATGAAAAGAGCCTTTTTAAACACCAAGTAGGTTTTTTTATCGATCCTGTTCTTCCTCAACTATCTCTGAAATGGATGACCATCGAAACACATTGAAATTGCGTAAGGTTGCATTTGGCGCGATTTGCCCTCCTGGCAAACCCATTTTACATACGACAATTTAGGATGACCGCGTCAAACGATAAAGCACTGTTTCTAACAAAAAAGAACATCTACAAATTAGTTTTCTTCTCAAACCTACCAAACTATGAAACCGTGGGTGAATTTTAAAATTGAGCATCCCAATCCGGTCTACCTTCATGCAAAACTGTGGCCTAGGCTCCCTTAGATAAACGTCTACAGGCACGTAATAATAGTTATGGGAAAGTACTGCTAAGTGTTTGACGTATATATTATCTTAGTGCTTGCTTCTTGACCGTTTTGTTGCGCTGTGTGCTTTCTAGACAATATTCTATCGTTACTAAATCGTAAATTTAAAATATTTTGATTAATTTCCACGGCAGTTCTCAGGCAAGGAGTACCGTTTCTTAGCCAAATGCCGATATGGTCCGCCTCAACATTATTGCCCGGCATGACACAGAAATGTGACAGCATAATGGAGGTTCTTCTTTTATATTTGCTACTGTATTCTAATACGCATAATGACATAACACTTATATTTATGAACCTAACCTCTGCATTTTGGAATGGCAAACGCCACAAATTTGCAAACCATAATTCTTCAGAGTTAACTATCCCCTTAAATAGAAAAGTATTTATCATACATGCCTCGTTTGATGTTCACTTTTGTAAAAAAAGATTTTCCATTTGATTTTTTTTAACAAAACTTATCTGGAATTAATTTTGTTTTATTCAAGGCTTTTCTTTGCCTAAAAACAGTACAGCAGACACAAAGAACTCCACAAAGTCAAACTGTTGGGCCTCGGTATCATCAGTTTTGTCACAGTGTTTGCCTAAGTTTGCGCAAATTACCAATGCGAATAGCCTGAGTGGTTTTGATATATACACTTTCGTACACTAGGTATGCCGTTTCTTTGTTTCTCACTAATGGATTCTTTGAACTTAAAAATGAATTACAAAGGAGAGGGAAAGTAGGAAGCACTTCGTAGAAGATAATTGTTTCCTGTAAATATTTGGATACGTCAACTGGCCTTTATATCATTTAGTAAAAAATCTATTTTTTAACTGAAATCCCATGTTAGCACAACCAATTGATCTCATCTGTGTGAAATAAGTCATTGAAAAGAGTGTATGCTTAAAAATGGAAATGTGGTCTGACCAGCGTTTCAGTCAGCCCCAAAAGGTTAAATGCCAGACGAGACGGGCAAAAAACCGAGTCGCAAGAGGTTGTTGAGAAGAAGAGGACGCAGTTGTTGAGGAAGACCTTTATTCGCCTGATGATTAAGATTTAAGTTCAGCTTCATCTCCATAGAATAAAGCAGAGGTAGTTAATTTGCATATAAGGCTTGAGAACTGGAAATCGTTAGGTGCAATTGGATGAGAAAATAGGTAGATAACAAAGGGTACGTAACGGATCATGCAACATTCATTTAAAAATAATTACCAAACACTTTACTTTTCAAAGAATATTGTTATACCAAACGGAATCAAGTATCATCTAACATTAAATAAAAATGGATGTCGCTGGTTCGAGCTTCAGGGGGTATGTTACCTAGCGTTGGTTATGGCTGGTTGATAACAGTAAATATACCGGAAGCAGTCATTCTAATCTCCTTAATCTTCGTCGGTAATATTCATCTGCTATAAAATCAGAATTTATGGTAACCCATCGTATGGACAAGTGGCCAGCATAAAAACATATTATTACTCGTGAGCGTATTCGGCGTCGTCATTCTCATAATGCAAAGACAGTAATCGTAGGCCAAGGATCGGCTAGTAATTGCGTTAGATGCCATTAGTGTCTTAGTGATTAACATCCAAAGAAACAGGGTTCTCAATCTGTTCCGACGGACACACAGGTATCGTATACTTGGCGCAAGCAGTGGTGACACTATTCCATATAGGATGTTTAAAAACAAGTGAAAATCAAAAACATATATAATACTAGTTAAGATTGTTTCCCACCTTAGATATATAAGCTGTGGAATTCTGTCTTACGGGAACAGTGGCATTAGTTTGGTTCAGTTTCTAGTTTGTAATTAATTTATCAGTTAAGTAGTAGTTTTGACTCTGTTTCAGATAGTTCTGTTTAATTAAGCTTACTATAGTTAGTCAATTAACGAATATAGTTGTCATTTAAGTAGATCCATCTAACGTTGGCGAAATCTAAACCTTAAATTGCATTTATAACCTAAATAAGCACAACAACTTAATTAGAGGTAAAACAAAACCAATAAAACCAAAAGCTATCATAGGAAACGTTGGCAAGGGACAAGTAAGGTGGGTGATTAACTTAACTGATACCCCATATTGGCAGGAACCAATGATCAGAAAAGAAAGTAGAAGTAAGACGCCCTGATTGTTCATTTTGATTCTCAAACACCCTTAATGAGAACCTATAGCATTGCAAACGTCGTTTTTTATCCTATGCAGAGATCGCTTTAAACACAAAACTTCTAATTCACCTTTCGCGTTTCGCACATACAGTAAAAATGACGTATTCACATATGCCTCTAGTGTACTTATTCACAATTATTTAAGCAGGATTACCAGGTTCGTGGGCGTAATTGACTCTCAGATAAAGTGACAATCGTTATTGGTGAAAAATATATAATTATTACATTCGTGATATTCAACAGATAGGGCCGTAGTTATTCACTTGCAACGGAGGACAAAAGTAAACACGTTAAGCGGTTTCGTCAACCGATCGGACACAGGTTTGACGAGCATGATTTGTAGATTCTTGTTTTAAATAAACTTTAGTAAAAACAAAATATGCGTGTATTTGTGAAAAGCATTATCACCATTAAGGCGGTTTGATTTAACTGAATGAAAATCCTATTTCGTAATGCGAAACTTACACAAGATGGATTCAAATAAAGTGTTTTTCCTAAGACGCTGCAGTATCTATAGGACATGGCGGTTAATCTTGGAGTCGTGTTTTCAAACTTTAACTCAATTCCAAAGTGAATAAACGAGGCAAAATAATTATCCAGACGATAAGTACGTGGATGTGCAGTGATCCAAGGTATTGATACGCCCAAACAGTCCAACCATTTGCTAAGATAAATGTTATGATGAGTTCTAAGAGGTAGTCGTAGAGTCCAGAACACTGGAAGAATAAGTCTGAGTTTTCGGAGGGGGTGCGGGTCACGAGAATTCCCAGTAACAACGAATAACTATTTCGACAAAGCGATAATGGTATTAACTCACGGAACCTAACAGTTCAGGTATAGAGTTTCTCAATGATTAATGCGAGGACTACCCAATAAAGTAGCCTGAAGGTTTAACGTATGAATACTGTGCAAATTAGAAGTAGTAGATGCGATCGTCAGAACAAAAATTGTATTTGCCTGACATGCCCAGATTGTGGTCCCAAAACTAGTTTTCCATGTTTGTGTTTCGTTTTTTTGCCTTACCGTTTTCACCCGACGACGTTGTTAAAGTGATGAAATTTGGCAGCTAATAAAAACTGCATGATGATTCAATATAAGCTGATGGACGCGAGACCAAATATCGGTAAAAACAATCAAATCAAGCCCAAAAAACATTGGTTCAAATAATTAATCCCAAAGTCGCGCACGTGTTTCTGAGTTCGTTAAAAAACTTGCAAATCATTAATTCTGCTGTGATCAATCAAGCGGTTACCGCATTTTGTGCAATGCTGTCCGACGAAAGTGGCAGTCCCAAATTTTGACGTGCATGCGTTTATGTACCAACTACAGAAGAAAGATACTTTAACCATTGTGGAATACTAGGCCTGTCTGATAAGGTCGCTTTGAACAAATAAGACATTCAGCTCCAAACGTCGTCAAAATTAGATGCTTGATAAGGCGACTGTCCTTTCTGCTTCCTCTTAGAGTAACCTTCCTTTTTTAAGCACAGAATCCATTGCAGGTACTATTACGCTGTCTGAAAATGATAGTCTTTTTTGTAAGAAAAGAAAAAAAACTTCGAAGACGCACCATTTCAAGCTAAGTGGCCGAATTTTATTTGCAAAAGAACTGTAAGCCTCGCGCTGCAGACGTCTGACTAAATGTAACATAAATAGAAAAAAAACAGTAATACCCACTTTAGGAAAATCTCGAGGTACATCAGATAATACCACAGCTTATAATATGTTTGAAGTTTTAATTTGTTTCTGAAAAAGTCCGTGAATGCGTGGCACCTTTTTTCATTTTTTCACTGCTCAGGGTGCGAGTCTGTAACCATACAGGTATTTCTCTTCAGTTACCGATGGATTTTTCACACATTAAGACGCAGATCCGTGAAAGGTGCTGAATAACTCTGGCGCTGACGATATATGTCCCCTTTCTTTTTGCCGGAGGAATTTTGCTACAATTGGTTAACTACTTGTTTCTCTTTAACACAGAAAACCAACATCCACTGGCTACTTAATTTATGGAAACAATTCTTGAAGGGCTAACCAGATACATTTTCCCTTACTCAGTTGCGCCGGAAAAAAAATTACAAAGTACATAAAAAACCTATAAGGGGCACAAATATTCGACATATCTACACAGTGATGAGCCTTCCAGCAGTTAATGAAAAAATACTTTTTGACCTCTTAACATAATTATAAATAAAATTACCGTTTTGAGGCCTAATTACTGCTTTTTATGGCCTAAAATTATGAAGATTCAAACATAGATTGTACTATATGATAAAAAGCTAGTTTACCCACATTTTAGTTCAGCGGATGCGCGCGTGGGCTGATACCAAAGGATTGAAAATAACAATAATGGTATTTAGACATTTTTCTCGTTTCGACTGACCTCATCGCACTACAAAATGTGTGTGGTGGAACCACACACATTTTATGGAACTAAGTTGTGCTACAGAGGTGGAATTTGAGACGTAGACGGAGAGAACTCAATATTTTTTGATCAAAATTGTTGGTTCCGCATCAGCCGCCTAAAATGGCTATGTACTAACAATTTTATGGTGATTAATTTTTCCTATCAGGCGCCGCCTAGGTCTTTGGCTGAAAAACATTTAATAAATTGTATGCTACCGCCGCTGTATAGTTTAAAAAAGATACGCGCTTGTGAATTTGACGGGCAACGAAAACAAATTCTGCCTCCTGGGAGAAAACTGTGGGAACTGGTATGATCATTAAGGTTGGAAGAAGTTACTTGCATGCCTAATTTAAAGTTACTAATATCACTAGTTAGTAGCTGACATATTTAATTGAAGAACTTTGATTTCGAAGGATTTTTAATAAGCAGCCTATATGAAAGTAGTATGCATATTTCATGTTTAAAAAATAAATGCGAACTACAAATGCCACTTTTTGTGGTCAAAGAAAAAGGAATTTCGACCACCGGATGAGTTTGTTTATCATCTTGATTTTTCCGGCTCTTGTAAAAGTCCAGCGTCAAACGTAATAGCGCACCCTTAAAGCAGGCAACAATTATAGGGGGAAGGAACCAATTAACCATTACATGAGGAGGGATGCATTTATCAGCAGTGTCGGCCGTGCGAATATGCCTGCAAAGGCCAAAGGATGCCATCAAGAAATCGATAGGTTGATTGATTGAGTTCTCATCCGAGTCCAAGCCTCCAATTATTTCTCGGCCTGTCTTGCTGCCGGCGTGGGCGATTTTCTTTGCAGCTTCGAAGTTAAACTCGTGACACGTCCCATAGGTTTGGGCTGCCACTTGCGACAAATCGCAACTCTTTCCGGCAGCAAACCTTTGTTCGTCTATGGGCAAGCCGATCATGCATTCAGTTTTTTTCTGTACAATTATAAGGACAACTTAGCATGGGATGTGATACACCACCAGAGATTGTCCACTGAGGTTCAGCCGGTCTTTTGTTTTTGTTTTCCGGTTGTGCACGTTAGTCTTGGATCTGTGTGCAATTTCAACACATAGTTACGCAACAATGCGCACAGTCGCTTCTGAAACGTCGTTAATGAATGGCAGGGCGTGCCATATCCACCGGTTGTTCTTTTGTTTGTGTCCTCCGGGTCCGCATAAATTGAAATGCAGATGGTTATCCAAAAGCAGTTTTAAGCCAGTGCCTACGGGTTCGGCTCCAAAGGACCCAAACGGAAGACGCACCAAGGATATGGCACCCTGTGCCATACATGTAAGCAATTGGTATATGCATAGAAACCGGCTTACATATATGATGGCATTGCGAAGAAGACAACTCGAACGCTGTGACAATGCTTTTATTCGCTTGGAATTTCGATATCCGTCGCAGATTCATCATCAGAAATATTATCATAAATCCGTAGCATAAACCGGTAATACATGCACAGGAGTTTGCAGTATTTAAAGGATACAGTCAAGACTGCAAGCATACAGCGACAATTAAAGTTAATTAACTTGTTTTGGCAAGAGTGGCAATGTTTATGCCCAACATTTTATGTTGTTTACGTCAATGAACTAATTAACTAAGACGTTCCACGGGAAAACATATTTGTTTGCATGAAGTAAGCAACTTAAAGGAGATGCACAAAGTCCGAGGTAGCCCAGATTAGTTTACGGGTATTTGGTCGTCGCAAAATGAGTTTAGTTTAGAACAACGCGTACCGGGCTCGTTATGAATTTGAGTCGGTGACTTTACTTTAAAACTGTAAAGTTAAATTTTATACGGCACGTACGTATAACCACACAGCGCATGCAGTCATTCCATGCTGCGCAAACCAAGACGGATGTGTCTACAAGAACTTGCCGAAACCGACGATAGTTAAGTGATTTAAGTTAAACGTGTAGAGACAATAAAATTAAAAAAATAGCTAAATATAATTGAACAAATCCATATAGCACGTATGTGTCTTGGAAGGTAACCAACTGACTGGATACGATGCCTATAGTGGAAAATTCTGTACTTGAAGGCGGGATAACTGGTTTGTGAAGTGGAAGTCCTGCTCAATGTCTTCTCATTACTCAATGACCCGTCTCACATTCTGAGGACCGTGAGATCTGACTGGCATATTTTCGGTATATTGTGCGAGAACAAAATATTTCGTGGCGCGCTTAGTCCAAGAGTAAAGTTTTGTCAAAAACTTCAAAAATCCCGCCCAGTGGCCATTTTTTAGTGGTATTGGCACTACAGCCTGGTAAATAAGAGAGGATGCAGGAAAAGTCTGTGTTGCCATAAATTTATCCACATTCAAACCCCGGTAATGGATCCGCTGTCCCCGCGGAACCCTTTAAACTGCGTCGTTAGCAAAAATGGAAATCTTAATCACATTTTCATAAATTGAAATTAATGCTTGTCTCCTTTCAATAAGCTTAATACGCTTAATTAGGGATTCTTTTTATCTGCTCACCTGTTACTTCACCTAGTGAAAGTGGGATTTTACAGAAAGATTCAAGCTTACGACGATGACTTTGCTTTTACCCTTCTTGTCTCGACTGCAGACATCTGTGGGTACTGAACTGTGCTAGGCCCATCCGGACGTGGATTTTGTGATTTAAAGGAAGAAGTCTCAATATATTGTGCCAAACTTTGTTATTTTCTGCCTGATCCGCCTAAATCTGAATCTATTTTGGCAGATTTACCGTGAATAATTGTTCCGAACAGTTGGCGCATACGTTTTTTGATGGAAAACATTTCGTGATTGGTAGTCGACCTGCACAGCATATTTTAAAAAAAGATACGCGCAAGTGAGTTTGACAGGCAACGAAAACAATTTCAGCCTCCCCTGAGAAAACTGTGGAAAAAAAGGGATCGACATGATCAGAAAATTTGGATTATGTGACTTATGTGTATAATTTAATGTTAACATTATTGCCAGATATTGGCTGACATATTGTATTATAAAAGTCGGATGGCCGAAAAACGTTTTGATAACCAAGCTATATAAATGTTATTTACATGTTCGTTGGTTTTCAAAAAATATGCGAGCAGTAAATGCTTATTTTTGTGATTTATAGTGCGTTTTATACTCGTTTGTTTAATAACCGATGAGGCTGGACGCAATTTAAATTTAAATTTTGTTTATAATTAGAAATTTGCGCAATTTGTTCTAGTGACTTATCGTTAAAAGGAGTAAAACGGTTCGATAGTGGAATTATTTTTGCTTTTCATGTAGTCATGTAGTAGGTTTGTACGAAAACGGTGATATGTAAAACATGCGAGTGATTCTATGAGGCAATAAACGTTTTTAATTTTGAAACATGTGTTATTTATGTGAGGCGAAAAGAGTGACGGTGGAAGGAGGGCAAAGGTAATTGCATGCCTTTGGCAAGGGAAAATTTGAACTGTGTACATGGCTCAGTTATGGGCCTTCTGGTTGGTACATAAGGAATATTAGCAGATATCGAGATACCAGGTTGTACTAAAACAAACTCATGTTTGTAAGTCCTATAACCGCTTTTTAGGACATGTTATTATAAAGTTTGGGCATATCGTTTTAAGAAGATGAAAAGTTACCTACTCACGTTATATTTACTCTGATGTGTGCAGCATTATACGATATGGTTTAAGCTACCGATTATGTCCTTGGTTCCTCTTTTTATTTTCGACCAACTTTCTTATCTAGAAATGTGAGTGCAACTTGGGCGATGTGTCTACAGTGGCTATAGGGGCAAAAAACTGCCTGCATATATGTGTCTGTAAATTTTTTAACGTTTTTCGTCGCTAAACAATCTTGGTTAGATTTTGCGCAGGCGTAGAATTATTTTTCCAAAAGTAAACAATTAATGGAAATTTACACAACGTCCGAGGTAGTCCAGGTGGGTGTGAAAGTGCTTGTTTGTCACCAATTATATATATCTCGCTTAGTTTCTAGTTTCGTAATAGTATTTAAGTTGATTCGCGCACTCTAGTAAATGACTAAAGTTAACTTTGGATGACGCGCATAAAAATAAATACCGCACACATGCAGTTATTCAATCCTCTGGCAAACTAAGACGAACGCTTGACAAAAACCGGTGCTACTTTAACTACTGAAACGCAACGTGAGAAGACAACGAAAGTAACGAAAAACTAATTAAATTGAACATATCCGTATAGCTCGTAGATGCCTTGGAATGCGGTCAGTTGACTGGATAAGATACCTGCCTGAGACACTACTGTAGTTGGAGATCGGATGACGTGGAATTTGGGCTCATTCACATTATTCTATGGCCTCTATCACATTCTGAGGAACGTGAGATCTGACTTACCAGGTGCGGTATATCGTGCGGAAAAAATTATTGTGTGGCAAGTTTCGGCGTATAGTTTACTTACTCCGACCACCGCACCGAAGCCGCCCGTTAGTACTTTTCCTGCGGTAAGGTTAAGCGAGTGGAAACAGTACGGTAGATGCAGTGCAAGTATACTTTACCATACATTCATCTGCACGCAGACCGCCGACGCACCCGCTCCTAACGGCCACTTTATAACTTGAAAAACACTGTGGCCACCTTTCACTTAGCCTAGTGGTCGATGCTCCGTATCTGGAAAAATATGCCTGTTACGTGCGCTCTTCACGTGTCCTGAAATTATTTCCGTGCGTCTATTAGCTCCCACACGATTTTTAAATATAGAGGCAACATACAGTCCTGCGAGTCCTGCAAACAACTTATATGACAAAATTTAACTTGGTAGTTTAGCGTATATCTCGACAGGTTATTTTGATCAACTGACTGGATTTAATAATAAAAAGGGCTTTGGTTTGGAAAACTGGCCTTATGAGTTAAACTTATTGGGGAAATAGGCTCCCAATTTGGCTTAATCATGAGGAAGTTTGTATTTAAGAAATTCCCTATGCTATAAGGAAAGACAGAACCAAACGTCCTTCTT
>UYRU01049046.1:1949-12215 GCA_900617775.1 Dibothriocephalus latus | reverse complement strand
GAGTCATATATGGCTCGCGAACCATAGGTTGCCGATCCCGGTATCCAAACGATTACTGGAGAGCTCTACGTCGTAGTCGTAGTACTATTACCACCGACACCTTGAAACGATACGCTGAAAGCCAATTGGAAAGTACTCGTATAAAGATGGGAGAGCGTCAAGAGTGTCGCGAGTGCCAACGCGCTGCCGTTCTGGACACTATAGCAGACGAGGAAAGGCAGGAATTCATCAGCTATACGCAGGTCATAGGAACAAAACGTGGAGATGCAAAGAGATCGTCACTCCTACAAAAGGTGGACGAGCGGAAAACACAAGCAAGGCAACCCGAAGATACAGCTCGATACGTACACAACTACTCCCCTATGATGCTTGATAAAACATCAGTTGAAGCTTTTTCTCTTGGTCCAAAGTTCTGCATACCTACCCGAAAGATTAATCAGTTAGAATTGGAAACCCAGTTCGAGAATCTGCATAACCAAACTTATGAGCTAAAGCCTATCTCTGCAGAAAGTGTCCAGCACTTAAATCAACACTGGTGAATTTTAGTTACCAGTACTTGAACCAGAAACCAACAAGCCGGGGAGTGCTGACAAAAGCATGCATGAAGAAGTTAAAGCAGCTGCGAGTAAACAAAAACATCCTGGTTAATAGGCCTGATAATGGAACGGGTGTCGTTATAATGAACCGACCAGACTACATAAGAAAGATGCAGACCATCTTATCAGATCAGACGAAGTTCAAGAAAGTAGACAAATAAATGAATTGCACGGATGATATATAGGCATAGACTACCTAAAAAAAGCTCCACATTGGAAGTTTCATTAGCGACCGTGACCTCGAAGGATGGCCTGCCAGTTCATCCGATTCTGGACATGCGCACCTCACCCTACCGTGCGATAGCAAAGTCGTTGGCGGATAAACTCAAACCCCTACAGCAACAGCTGGCACCACGAAGCTATCAAGGTGCCTTTGAATTTATCGAAGACCTCAAGGACAAACTTAAAAAGCTTGAAGATGCGCTCTCGCTTTTTAAAAACGTCCCGGTCACTGAGACAGTCGATTATATCCTTGAGTTCTTGTCGGCTAATCACATAAAAGTAGGAATTCCAGCAGATGCATGAAATGAAGTACTACTCAAATGCACAGTAAATGTGCAGTTTTTGTTTGACAACCAGCTATATAGACAAATAGACGGCGTCACCATGGGCTTGCCTCTTAGGTCTCTCCTGGCCAATATCTTCGTGGGCAAGCTGGAGAAGTTTCAACTCAGCGACCAGATTCATAAGTTAAAACATTACGGTCGCTACTTCGATGATATCTTTGTCATTGCTCCAGCAGAAATCGACGTAGATGCGCTTCTAAACACCGTTAATCAAGCGCGCCCCTCTGTTAAGTTCTCATTGGAGGCGGAAACGACAGATTCGCTTCCTTTCTTGGACGTTCTACTAAGCAGAAGACCTGACGGTAGCGTCCGAAGGAACGTTTATCGGAAGAAAACTTAGTCCGGAGAGTATATGAACTTGAACAGTTTCGTACTTATCCAACAGAAGCGCAGTTTAGTCCGCTGCTTAATGCAAAGGGCTAGAAAAATCTGCTCGGCAGACACAATTGAGACAGAGTTTAAGAGAATCCAGGACCTGCTTCGAGAGAATGGGTATCCTGACAGATTCATCCAAAAGAAAATGATGGAAAAAAAAAACCAAACCCACCACACCCACCATGTAAAAGAAGACACTGTTCCTCAAAGTCCCCTTTCAGGGGATGCAGTAAGTGAATTCTTAAGCAAGCGCCTTAACCAAGCCGTGTCACGAACCTTCCCAGCAGCGAAAGTTTGGGTGTTATTCTCAACTAACTCAGTCCTGCATGGCGAAGGCAAGCATAGGCTGCCAGCTCAGACCACTTCTATGTGCATTTACCCATTTACTTGTTCCTGTTGAGCAGGTTATATCGGTCACACGAGCCGGCTTTTATCCAAAAAAATACGGGAGCACCTCCCAGCATGGCTGAGCAAAGGTGAAGTCAGGAGTATAAACAGCGCCATTCTTGCCCACATGGTTGATTCCGGGCATCGTGTGAACCACAACGAAGCCTTCAAGGTGATTTACAAGGTCCCACCAAACTACCCAAAGTCTTTGGGTCAGTGGTTGCTAGCAACAGCAGAAGCAATCGCCATCCGGTTGAGGAAACCAGTTTTGTGAGCGTAGAAGAAACTCCTGCAAGCTCCAAGCCTAGCACGACCAACGGCCACATAACTACCGGCATTTTCTACGTTCTCTCTCCCTCTTCTTCCCCGTTTATTGCCGCGTAACTAGCCGCCTATTACCAACCTCAACCCCCTCTCATATTACCATGACTAATTTGCCTGTAACTATGACTATACTTACTTGCAATTTACCATGTACATTGTACCCCTTCCTATATAAAGGTAATTGGTCAGATGAGAATTTTTCGAAAGTATACGTATGCGCGCCACCTGCTCTTCTGAACTCCTGTAAGAGTTCGAAAGCTCGGGATAATAAACAAAGTGATCCGGTGCTCGACCATCCTTCTTCCCCACCCATGCAAATACCTAGAACGCGAACGTTCTTCATTCGTGAACTTATTAACCCAACAGAAGAACAAATACACTCCCTCTCAAGCGTTGCTTACCACCAATCGCTGTTTCTGTCTGAGACCGCAGCTCAGGTCCCTGCGTGTCAGAAATTTCACATACCATTTTCTTCCATCACCCGCTAGTCGGGGCTCGTTCCGACGAGTTTTGCCTTTAAATGACACCCGTTCCCAAGCCTTTAAAAGAGCATACTGCATAAATTGTGCTAAATCTGTTTTGCAAAAGTGACAGCGTTTGATAAGTAAAAATCATGGAAACAGGCATTGCTCAAGTCGGTAAACTAGGACCTTTTAGAGAAATAGTCTCTCCTACTAAATAATCAGGCGTATATAAATCAGGTAGATGAAAAGGATTTTGTAGTAGGTTTTCGTCCTATGGCAGGCATTCATATGGCCAACCCATGCGCTTCAGAAAATCACCCTTCGGATGCCCTTTGTCAGCCCTTTCAAACAGACAGCACTGGTGACCGGAACGCCAGCCAATCAGACCGCTTGTCGTCTTGGGGGGAGGCGTGGGAGAAGGGACTGGCTTCAGGTATTCAATCGTTGGTTTCGGCAGTGGAAGTCTCATCGAATCAGGCAATTCTGCCTTTGGTCGGGTTTTGTCATGCAGCGCTTCAATATCATCGCCGAGTACCTCTTTTTGCGTTTTAGTTAGAAACAGCCAACGCGTAGGCCAGATTTGTGCGGTTTGTGTCTCCTTGCGAATACGATCCTTCCTAATAAGGCACAACCCCGGATAAAACAAGGTCAGGAATACCTACCACACAAGGTCTTTACTGAATGCGTCCATAACCTTATTGGCGAAAAGCACTATAACGTTCCCGACTGCGCGGGTTTAGTCGGCACTTGGATCGCCTTTGGTCGGAAACCTGGGGAAAAAAGCAGGAACGTTAGAATAAGAGCTATGACCGCCCAGCAAGAAAAACGGTTCACACCGATAAATGGTAGTCAAAAGTTTTAGAAAAAAAAACGTCCCTGAAGAGGGAAAGGAAAGATTTACAACTTCGGCGCCCACATATATGGCCATAATACGTTCAAGAGGTGTCTGGATAGTCAGCTGTCACAGGTCAACCAGAACTTTCCAAAGATCGTTTAAGCAGTTATTGTGATAACTATAATTATACTTCTATCTTGATTTCAGCAAATCTTTTTGTTTTCATTAACTTCATTGCTGATAACTGCATAGTGCAAAAGCAGTGAATTAGATGTGGGGTGTTATTTCGCAAGGTTACGCTTCAGTATTAGTTTTACGCATTTTACATATTAAAACTGCCTTTAAAATATTTGCAGCTAATTAAATTTTAATGCGGACCTGTGCGGTTCAAGGGCTACTGTCATTTACGCAAATAAATTGAGTAAAACTGATTGAGCACCTCTACAACTCAATTTTCTTAATCGCCTAGTCAACTTTGACACTAAAAGGCGAATGAACTGACGCTATTTAGTATAAAGTAATTGCAATTCAGTGCATTCGTTTCGCTGCCACCACCACCGGACTCAACGAAAACAGGCAGTAATTTGAAAATGCGTCATACCCGCTTGAAAATAGCCTTTAATCCCGTATGGTTTTGGGATGCAGTCCTATTCGGGAACCTAGACATTTATCAGAAGCTCTCACATATTTTCTTTTTACAGAGCCAAGAGTTCGAAAGTGCGGATGTTGGGAATGCGCTCATTCCCACCACCACTCTTCTTATAGAGAGGCCCCCGAGTGCAACTCCACGCCGCTGTGATGAGAGCGTGCGCGCCGTGGCTATCGAGTTTTCATCAGACCTGATCGTTCCCCTGTCGCTGACGCCTATTCATGAAGCGGATTGAATAAATACCCTGCAGCCTCTGTGTAAGAGTGATTTGCTTGACTTTTACTGTGTGTGAGCGCACTTCTCCTCCTGTTCGATTGATTTCTCTTACTCTCTCATGTTGGCGTTCGGAAAAAACAGTCTGGCTACTTCAGAGTTTGTGCTAATTAAAAGAACCAGGCGCGGGTCGTGACAGCGGACTAATCAGCTCACTTTCTAAATCAGGGAGAATATATACATGATTGGGATTGGAATTTATAGTGCGCACAAACACATCATGCTTTCTAGACCACCAAACGAGTGCTCTTTTGTCAAATCCTGCAGTGCTGAACATAAGTAAAGCCTTCAGTGAGGCACAGTGTACGTTGAGGAACGTTTTTATCGTCAAAAACGAACATTCGAGACAAAAAACAAGATGCAAACAATCGTTTTATCAATCACAGCAAACTGTGAGAACTGAGTAAATTTTAGTTCTCGAAAATGTTTTCTACCGGACAAATTTGACGTGATGATCTCATAACGTTTCGACCACGTCCAGTTCAATAAGCCTACTCGCTATTGCATACTATGAATCACGCGACGTAGATCTTAAAGCGCTAAAATTATATATTTCCTCTAGCTTAAATATTCAAGATACGCATTATTGCTTAACGATAATAGTGGAGTCATTACCAAACGAGATGCCAGAGGATTTGCGGTTTGGTACGCTTCGGTGGCATTATAAACTACTTTAATATAAAATGTATTCCAATATTCTCACAAAGCCCATATATTTAAACGTTTTCTTTGTGCTGGATGTCTGAATATATAGTAGGAGGGTTTGTAGAATGCCAAACTGGACAAAATCTTTCAAAAAATGTTCACAGCACTTTTATTGTAATCAAATAGGACCATATAGTAATGTAATCAATTATAAAGAGTTACCATTAGGAAAAAAAGAGCCCAAACAGAATCTTGCCTTACACAGACGCAGAAAAAACAGAAATCAATAGGACAGCATATGCACAAGGACGTTTGAACAAGAGTCAGGGTAATGGCGTGAGAATACGCTTATTATTACAATGCATACAGTAAAGAAATATGATTAAGGTTTAGCGTTGGTCCGAGAGAGGATGCGGACGATGCATTTTTTCGTACGGGATATTCTGTCTATTCCCACAGGCTCTCGCGATTATACACGCTAGCATATCAACTATTTCATATCCTGGACGGGCATAAATTCATGTTACACTTAGAAGTTATTTACTAATGCCAGAAAAATTGCCTCTTATACTGTAGTTAGCGAATTGGTCATTTAAAATCTACAACCAAAGCATATAATAATAAAATTCGTGGTTCATATTCGATTAACTGACTGGTCGACTTATGCATGCGTACAAATAATACACCCTTTATCCGGACAAAATAACTGGAGGCTTCTTCCTAATGCACGTTTAAAAGTCTACTGCGCTATTGGCCGACCCAATATGACAACAAAAAGCCAAGTTTAATGCCCAATAACGAAGTAAAAGTTTGCGAGTATTCACTAAAACAGGGTAGTTTAGTCACGGAGGACTTTGGCACCATTATTCAAGCAGCAGTGCATATTGCTATCAACATGTTTTGCAAAGGCTTATTAACGTCGAGACAGTGTAAGGCAAGGGAAAAAACCGAGGCAAATATGTTTTTTTAAGAATTGCACTATGAAGAACAAAAGCTAAGTTAATTTAACTAGTTGCTTCATTATATTCAACTACAAATTCTTTAAAGAGACTATGCCGACTCACCATGCTTTGCCAAGAAATATATAGATGGTTTGAGAAGAAGGACCAAGTAGATCTCAAAGCAATGTTAAAAACTACCATTGGTTATATGTGAATCTACGCTAAGGTTGCAACTTGTAAAATCGAGCTTAATGGGATGACAAGTTAACATCATTAGCATATTGACCAATCAATTCGGCTCTTTACAGCTCATTTTAGTCAGGAATTAGTGATATCTAACGTGCACTAATAGCCATATCTCTCCAAGAAGTCATAAAAATAACTATGGTAGGTGCGTTTTGACTTCCATCATTCGTCATATTTTATTTCGAAGAATGAAACCGAATCATAAAAGCAACGAAAGCAAACTCTCGCAGCAAATGAATAAAATATATAAATTTACATGTTTTTCTTGTCCCTTCTATATAATGTCACGTATAAGATGAAACTTATTTTATCTACACCTGAGACTAGGGAGAGTGGATAAGACTGAAGTTGTCTAAATAATCAGCTGTCTGAAACCGCAGGGGGCGAGAATGTACGGCCATATTTATTGAAACAGATAACGACAAATCAGAAAATAAATAACCGATTGGCCTGTAACCTGAAAGAACCGAAACCACTCTTGGCATTCAGACTACCAAATAATCGTGTTTATGAAAGAATGCTACATGTAATCATTTAGTGACCAACAATCAGCACACAAAAGTCAGCGTCCACGATTACATAGCGCCACCTTCTGTCAGCAAAGATTGTTAGACAAATATTAACTTGTAAGGACTTCGAGTGAACTAGTAGGAGTGCTCCAAAGGTAGCCAGCAACTAAATCGCATGAAAGAGACCAGCGTTCAGTAAATTGCCTTTCAATATGTAAGATTGTGCACAGCAGACAACAAACACGACCGAGCTCAAAGAGCAGTCATTTGTTTGAAAGTCTTTTTTGGCATTCTTTATTGCTTTGTACACATTTCAAACAAAGGAGAACATAACTTATTGTGCAGGTACTCAATAGCTCACGTATGAGTTAGGTAAGCGATCGACCGTGGTCGCTCTAGATCTAATACGGTTGATGCAATTCAGTCACTAAACACGCGTCACAACTTTCTTAATCCGAAGAGTGGCATTAGAAATATATCAACGTGATAACACCTCCTACTACAAAATAACAGGAACCTGCTAGAAGAGACAACGTAGCAGCTAAATATCTTTGATTAATTTGAACATTGTTAATCGATTTTCCCAAAATTCAACACTTCTTCACATAAATTTTCCCGAACATGTTAAATTAATGAAGTAAAAGAAAGAGAAAGATTGAGATTGTAGTTCAATCCGGCAATACCGTGGTCTTGATAAAGGTCCCCAGTCAAATTGGTCAATTTTCGTATCTATGACGCCATAGACTTAAACAATGAAGCATTTTCAATTACATCGATCTTGTGCGATGAAAGATGGTCAACAGTCGTCATGTCAAGCATCTTTAATTCATGTAAAGATTACTGTCCCAACGACGCCTTAGAATACCGGACGATTGTCGTGGCCTGCAGTTGAGCTGCAAGTCAATGTTATATACCAACTTTCTCATTTTACTTTCCGTGCGGGTGTTCATATGTTCAAGCTTTCAATTACGAATTCTACGATGCGCAATAAGGTATTATCCATCTTTAACAATTCGGAACCATCAAGTTTCGAATAATTTTTGCCATTTGTAAGGTCAGAAAATGCTAGAATTTCTAGTTGTTACACACAATTAAAGCTGCAATTCTTGAGTAGGATAAGGTCCAAAAAATATTTGAACAGTTATGATAAAGGCTAAAGAATAAAGAAATTATTAACTGGCTTTAAATAATTGTAAAAAAATGCTTCGATATTTATTTAAAACATACGATAACCTTCTGCATATCACGTAAAAGCATGAATCTCTGATCGCAGTTTAAAATGCTGTTTTATGGGATTTTTATGGATATTTAAACGCAACACTGGGTCTTCGTGACTGTGTCAGCAGAAATCGGTGGTACCGTACCGTTACAGAGGAGAAATGGAGTTCAGGCTTACCAGCGATAGCAGAGATTCCTGGCTACATCAGGTCATCAAAGTCTCATTCATTCGTTTTCATGCGTGCTGCACTCAAATGCCCAGCGTAATCCGAGAAAACTCGCTCGCTTTCACTATGTTCTCGTCTGGCAAATTTTATGATAGTTAAGCTGACTTTGTGTTTAAAGCTATCATTAATTCATGTTTATCGGCCAAAAGTCATCCAGGATTCACAGAATTTCTAACTGCTGACTGCGACTTTGTGATCCATAGGCGGCATTTCGACCGCAAAAGCAGGGCATAGTAGGAGACATGATAGCAACTGTCGTCGCCCAATTTATGGTCAATAACGATAACTATACCAGGTATAATCGACCAAATAATTCACTTACTAACTGACGTTTTTGTTTACGACCTAACTCTTTAACGTTCAATTCCCTGCCAGCACAATTCACGGATTCCCCCGTGCTCGAGACGGGGTTATCCGGGGGGATTCGGGGGTATCCGGAAGTGGAACATTTTGATTTACGAATTATATCTACAGAGCTAATTTTTAGAAATTTACTTTTTGATCAATTAATTATTTACCATATTATCCTCTAACAAAACACTTAACTTGGGGTCCAAAATGAGAATAAGGGGCGTCCTGCCGCGAAAACATTTTTGGGCGGTGGGCGGACTGGTTGAAATACCCGTCCTGAACCCTGTCCAAACTGGTGATCCTTCCCCGGATTGGATGGGGAAGTTCCCGGGTTGGACGGGGAATCAAGACGGAGCTTAGGACGGGGCTCTGTAAATATAATTCGTTAATCGAAAATTCTTCATCCTCGGACTCCGCTGGATTCCCCTGTATTCTGTGGATTCCCCCGGGTGCCATCCCCCGTCCATTCTGGGGATTGTGCTGGCAGAGTTGTCAAATTATTTGAGAATTGTCGTTGGCACAAACATTCAAAAATATATCTACATCTACTGAAGAAAACTATTTTCTCTATCACTGCAACTTTCTCGTAGGCCACGTGCGCCATATCCAGCACTATTCCGACACCATAAGAACTTGGCCGCAAATTTGCTCCAAATGTAAAAAAATTGAGGCCTTCGGTGGGATACGGTCCTACACCAGAAAGGAGGAGGCTGCAGTACACAAATCTCCAAGTAACTGAGTTACGAGGCCTCTACTGGAAGCCATGTGTTGACTTACATTTGGGTCAGTTCACCCGCCCAACCTATTGCAACGTATGGGATCAACAAGTTCTGATATAATAAGCTGACTGCCCAAACAAGATTTCCTAAGTAACCAATCTAAAATCCATCAAATAACTATTGAAAACATTAAAGGACATTGCTGAACAATTAATGTGACCCAATTTTGAAAAACTGGATGGCCTCGGCCTGATGTGGGTTAAATTGCAACCAAGGCTTTCATGTTCTCCAAAACTGGGGCGAATGTATTATTCCCCCCTCTCACTAATGATTCTTTCGTCAAGCCATAAGAGAACTCTCAATACTTTTCCACGCAATCGACAGACATGGACTATCCAACTCTAATGACAGCGAAATAAAGTAGAAACCCTTGGTCATTTTGGATAGTATATGGCTATTCATAGTTGTGTATCACACACTTCATTTGAGGTCGATTTAAGGGGGTTCTACGCACGAGTTTCCTCTAGCAGTCAGAAACAATTACCGTGATATATTTCAATGCAGCGGTCTAGAAGACTATCAAGTTGCTTTTCAAGGTTTTCAGACTTAAATATGTTTCATCGTTCTTTCAGTGAAACCTTCCGCCGGTCGTTGACGTAATCCCCAGGGATTCGAATTTCGCATACTTGCATGCGGACACGAAGTTGGTGAGCAAGAGTACGAATCAACCGGTGGGAAAAGGTGGTTAAATAACCCTACATTTTTTCTTTAATACTTACATACACATTTAACTCTGAATAAAAATTTGCCGAGTTAAGTAGTGGGTTCCCTATGTTCTATTATGCCGCACCGGTTTGGGAACCAGAGTGTGGTGCCGGGAACCCGTCTATAACAATAATGTTTCGTTAACACCAATTGTTCTGCCCCATGCTCAGCTTCGC
>UYRU01048998.1:121-11627 GCA_900617775.1 Dibothriocephalus latus | reverse complement strand
TCATCATCATCATCATCATCATCATCATCATCATCCTGGAACTGGCAACTTCGACTACATTTTTTCACTTTACACTTGCTTCTAACAATTTACTTTTCTGGCTATCCTATTTCCCCATCCACCAAAACCCTATAATCACCGTTTTCGTAGAAGAAAATGTTAAGACTAGCGGTATATGAGGGAGACTAAAAAAGCTACTTTTGCCTACCCTGAAAATGCACTGTTTATAAAAAGTACGAAAAGTACGTCAAATTTTCACATCAAGCACAATCCACTACAATCAATGCCGAAGTCGCCAACGTTTTAACAACCACATAATATAAAGACTACGATTCGTCTGCCACCCATTTATGATTGCTAAAACTTGATTCCTAAATGTTGTGCGCGAAATGTTACTGTCACAGTGCCCGCAAAGAAAGCCGGCTGCTGATCTTATTTTTTCCTCTCGTTCATAGTATATCCGAGAAGATTCCGTTGTACTAGTTATGGAATTTTTGTAGCACGATCCTTCTGATGAAAACAAAACGTGTCGACAACGTAAGATTTCTAAAAGACGAGTCCATATTGGTTGAAGACAGTACTTCCTAGCTCCTATGGTCTCAGTGCCGCTACTGAGCTTGAGATCGGGGAGTTAATAAAGGTGCCCTTCATCTTCTCATCCGTTTACTCAGCAAATCAGAGACACATTTAATGGCAAACGTTACACAACCTCTTGAGGTGTTCACTTTTTAGTGAACTTCAAGCCTCGTTTAGTTTCTTGCGCAAGACTTAGTGCGTCAAAATCGGTCAGATCAATGTAAATATTTAAGCCACAGATAAGAAAAAAATTATTTTGTTTGATTGAATTATCGGACTTCGAAGGTATAGAAGGAATTGAGCGGCTGAACTAACCGAAATAATTACATTACCTTGGAGGAAATTCGTCTTTCAGTACATCTACCTTGCCTAAAGTTACATGAGACTGCCTTTTAAAGCAAGGGGCAGAGATTATTTAAGTAGTGCACCTCATATACTCCTAGTCCCAGCACTTTGTCCCATGAAAACGGTATTTATAAGGGTTTTGGGGGTAGGAAAATAGAATAGGCAGTGAAGGAAAATTTTAGAGTTAAGTGGAAAGTTAAAAAATGTAGTTGAATTTGTTTTCCGCGGCCTCTGGGTGTAAGTTCTTCCGCATGTAAATTCAATGTGTGCGCGGCGACTGGCGCCGCGGACTATACTAATCTAACTCCAGAACGGAAAGTTAGACCTCAGGTAAGTTGAAGTAGACGACCTCCTAAACACCATTTCTGTTTTTTAAGGAATTTCAAAAACCTGCATTTTGCTAATCGGATTTTTCCGCAATACGTTGCACGATAATACAGATTAGGAAAATCTACAGATATAAATCAACAACATTTATAAATACCATAAAATAAAAATACATATAGCAGTTATTGAATTATTTTCCACTGCCTGTCCTAATTCCCCACCCATGAAACCCCTGTAACCACCGTTTCCATAGGACAGAATGCTGGGACTAGAGGTATATGAGGTGCACTGCTTAAACTACTGTTGCCTAGCCGCGATATACAGCAGTAGGACAGTTGGCTTATAACATTTTGGCAGACAATAGAATCACATTCTACTGTGAATACCGCAGACCAGACGGCACTTGATCAGCCCCAAGGAGATCTCATTTCAGTACTAGATTTAAACACTTGAATCTCACTAAATTCCAGGGTAGTTAAAATCTAAAATAATTTCTTTGAAGGATTATCAGTTGGCTTATAATTACGATTACCATGCTCCGCAAAATCTATCCGTTTCGCTAAGCAATTTATTGAATTAACACATACTGACAAGCGAGAAGAAGATGACTCTATCGCTGGGACAATACTTTTATTCGCCTGACATTTTGAGATCCGTCGCGTATTCGTCATCAGAAGCATAGTCAAATAGCAGTCGCAAATACGGGTCCCGTAAACTGGCAAGCTTCGCTGTAGTTGAACACCTTAATCATCCACGAGGAAGAAGCAAAAATATAAATGAAAAAAATAACATTGAGATCAAAAGTAAGCTAATATTTCTCGAAAGATCTTCACAATGTGAAATGGGGTACGTGGTTGAAATTTAGGACGTTTCGGAGTGTATTCCACCATAAAAAATCGTCAAAGTTTCGATAGCGTCTTTTCAAATATCCACTCTACAATGAATAAAGTGGACCAGCTAAGATGTACTAAAATGGATTTCTGCCGATTAAATGCCAACCAGCGTATTCAACGCACAATCCATGAGCATAAATCAAGTTCCATTTTCTTGAAGCGACTTTGCCTAGTCATATATCGCGTTGATAAAAATGCTTTTTTTCGTACCTTCAGTGTTGCACACTGACCATGTCATCGCAATGCCCCTTGTAGGAACATTTTCGCTAACTAATAATCTAATTAGTGGACAGGGCTTCAGCATAGCCTGTCCGCAGGGTTTTTAAATATCGAGAAGCATTAACAGCATTTTTTGGAACGCCTTAAAATGTGGAAAAAATATATTGAGGGGAGAGGCTGAAAAGTTGATTAGCAAAGCCATCCGACAAAGCAATCCGGACGGATTTCTTTGTAAATCTACGTTCGCCAGCTTCTGAAATTTTCGAATGAACAGAACGCACTGAGTAACAAAGTTACTTTTTTAAATGGTTATCTATGTTCGCCTGGAAGCGGTTACGGTTGAGAAAAGAAGGAACAAAATGTAATCAAATTCTATTGTAAATGTTTTTTTAAAATCAAATACCTGGAGGAGGGAAGCATTTCGGTGTTGAGAAAGATTATTAACGTTTGAGCCACAACCTGCCTTATAACTCATTCTTAAGGTTTCCAAAATACATGTTGCTGCAAGAGAACCTACGACAGTTGTAGGAAACTCAATAACTGAGTAATTTCTACACGAAGGCATCTCGCAAACCTTTTTCTAAGATATTCGGAGTGTCAAAGTAAACATTATGGATAAAGCAACCTGAACTATATACATATATTATCCAGTAAGCATGTAACGGATTCCGCTAAGTCGGTCATCGAAAAGGTTTTTAGAATATTTATAGTAAATGGCCCACTTATTTGTATATTCATAAATACAAAAAATCTCCGATAATCCGAATATGGGTTGAACTTCATCACTCCAAAACACAAAGTATTTTTTTTTACTTTACTGAATGAAGTATTGCGAAATAAGAAGCAATAGTTTCGCTATAAGACAGAGCATTACAAATGGCAAACAGGTGAACCGATGAAACAACGTGAACACGAAAATAATTTAGAAATCCCCTTCTGATAATTTTCGCGCGATATATATATTCCCAACACTTCTATAATATGCAGCTCTGGTTGTGGAGATGTTTTTTGATTGCATGCATCAGTGCGCTAAAAGAACAAAGTCTGATATCAAGGGGTTGGTAAATGATTGACAAACGAGAATGCAATTAACGGACCATTCATTAACACGCCCGGTTGTGTGCTTAAGGTTCTTTGTCCCTGGAAAATTAGTGTTTACTTCCTCACGGCAGTGAAGCTTGTCGCATCTCAGGGCGTCACAAAAAAGTAAATATTTTAGAGTAAACATATCAGAGATTTCGAAACTGATAACAGAACTTTTAAAGCATTTTGCTCTCGTGCAATTTTATGACATGCAATTATTGAAAGTACTTCTTGCAAATGCACGCCGCTTCAATTTATGTCTACAAATTTAAATGCATTTGCGAATACCTTGCATTGGGTAAAGACAAGGGCAGTTGACAGCCAGATCCATAGAACACTCATGTAGATGGCTTTTAAAACGGGGAAACAGATTTCCGCGTTTATCCATTACTAAACACTTGCTTAATACGGGTCACTGTGTGGACAGTTGGAGCACGTGATTTACCTAGCTGTGTCTTGCCAACATCCAGCTCCCAGAATTATGCATTTCTTCTCCCTTTTTTTTCCAAGGTTTTTCCCACGTGCGATTCCCACGGTGGGATTTAAGTTGCTAACATTATTAATTGGCCCACGTGGCAATTTCCTTTGACGTTGTTGTTTTGCACCGATTTGTTTTCTGAACGAATTCAGTTGTTGCATTCTCGCACACTTTCCTCATGTTATACAGCGAGAGTCAGCAGCTAATGAGCACTCGCGCACTGGCGCACTGATGAGCACTGGTGCCAAAACATTCTGCAAACCTTGCATGCCATGGACAGGCGCTTTCCCAAATCGGAAGTAAGAGGAGACTTACAAGGTTGGACAGCATTCACTGTGAGAAATAGGGTTTAGATGAGCAGGTGTTACCTGCAGTCCACTTGTTGTTAGTGTGTCCGCGCATGGAATTACGGACACGGGGGCATGTCCCCTGTCGGCAGCAGCCAGTCAGTGATATGGTGCACATTGATTGGTTTCAAGCCGACCAAGAGCTTGAGGTAGAAAAGAGGAAAACGGGGGCAGCTTCGCGGTGGATCAACCGGGAGCGTGAGATGAAAGGTTATCGAGCGTGAGTGCGCAGGGCTTAGCAGGCAAAGGCGAGATAGGTCAGCGGAGTGGATTTGACCACGGACTGCCACAGACATTTTGCACGACTGGACTTGAATTTATGTTGCGGATGGAAGTATAAATTTAAATTAACATAAAGATACACTCCAGAGCAATGTGTTATTTTTGGTTCTACTGAATAAACATTAGTAGTATTGTGCATCTGAATACGCGCATTCGCACCTTTTCTAAAAGGATAACCTAAATCTCGGTAAAAAGCTTTATAAGGATGGCTCACAGATGAATAAGACGTCCTTCTTCGGATGGATTTTCTGCCATATAATAAAATTCCTTCATTGTTTTGGAACCCTTTTCATTGTAGGCCCTATGCTGTGTATGCAAGTATATTATTGACTTACGAAACTCGTAGCTCAATCGAAGAATGTTGGCTGGACGAAAGTCTTTCCTGCTGTGTGTGTTCGGCTCTCACAGAAGTGGAACATCTTCCCATTTGGGTTAAAGGAACTAATTACTATTGTTTAAACCCACAATGTGCTAAAAACTGAGATTCTTAAAAAAAACTGTAACTTCACGCCTAGGCCTAACTGACTTACGCGAACGGAAAAAACGGCTTGCATTTTGCAAAGATTGTTTAGAAAGACGCTTCTCGTTGAGCAAAATGCTATCTCCTAGTGAAACCTTCATAGGTATGCATACCTGTGTGCCTCTAAAACGACATTTCTGCGCTTATACTTCCACTTGGGTACTGATGGGCGGCATTATCTCTACAAACGATTGGTCGATGCTGCATCATATATTCAGTTTGGCTCAAATTTAAAATCATTGAAAGCGTTTATCCTTAGACGGAAAGTAAACTGTATTCTGACCTAAAAAAGTAGGTAGTGTTAACGGATTTTTCTAATAATGCGACATAATTGCCTCCACAATAGTTTCCCGAAATAAATACGTCAGTGGGCGAACGAAATAGGTCCCTCCTTAAAGGCGCCTTTTTGGACTACTTTTCAGATGAATGCCACACTCCTTCTCATTTTAAAAGTAAATACAGAAACAAAACAGAACACTTATGCCCGTTGTTGTCTGAAGTCGATCAATTCTTTTGCCTTAGAAAGGCACACATGCGTTTGTTGCTGGATTAGGACCGTTACTGTAATCCTTGCTTTGTTTTACGCCATGACTTATGCTTAAAACACAGTGTAGAGTGCCTACCTAAACACTGACATGTAGCCAAAGCAGTTAATACCACGGCAATTCCACTTCTAAATTACTGGTTAGCAGACACTTAGCCGCACTAAACCCCGCTTATTATGACTTAAAAGCTTAAAAGTCCCAACTGACGCAGATTCGTTTGATAATTACTTGAAGAACATTTTTATAAATTTGGAAATTACGGACTTGGTAAAACATTTTTCATTCGACCCTATTCTTGCTTGCGGTAGCTCTTAGCATAATCCAATTCATATGCCTTCGCGATCCTAAAAACAAAGAGGTACAATTTGGCAAAAGCTGTGTTGCAAAATATTTCCGATTAAACGAAATACATGTAGGTGCATGGATAAGCATCGATGTGATATACGGTACTAATTACCACAGACGAGGACCGAACTACAGTAAAGCTCCGAAATCGTGCAACATGCCGACGTTTGCGAAAGAGTGACACTCACTCACTCACAAATCGACATTGAGAAAGGTTGTAATACTGACTATCGTGTGGCCCATTCTCAATATCATTCCAGCCACAATAGGGTGCCGGCTTTTTTAAGAGCTCCTTTCTGACCGCTAATGAAAATAATGTACTGTGAGAAATGGCTGCTTATGTAGTATGCATTTTTCGCATTGATTTTAACTGCCTTTATTAATTCAAATATATTTTATAGAAAGCATAAACAAAACATTCTTTCTTGTACTCATTGGTTAGCAAATTTTCGCCTTGTTTAAAGTTATTACTTAAAGAAAGATTATCTTCTGGTTTCAAAAAATTTTCCAAAATAACGAATGATTTTGAAATTTGCTACACTTGAATTCAAGGTTTACAAACTGCGCGCTGCGTACAGTACGTGTTTGCCTACATTTTGAAGAAGCAGTCACATATTTCTCATAAAATGTTGCAATAGACGTGATTCATGTTGTACACATTATAGGTAGAATTAATAAATTGACGGATACGATGTATTATGAATGAACACGTCACAGTCGTAAAAAATGACATATATAGGCATTTTCCTAAAACCGGACGATACCGCTTCTTTAAATATACCATTTTAAGAATGCATTATTTGGTACCAACCGAGTACAAGTAAAAAATATTTTATGCATTTTTCCATAAGATATATTGGAATTTATAAAGGCCGTTAATGTCTCTGAGAAAAAAACGCATGCCAAATAAGCAGCCATTTCTTGCAGTACTTTATTTTCGTTAGCGGTCGGAAATAAGCTCTTCAAAAAGCCGCCATCTTATTGTGCCTGGAATAACTTGAGAATAAGCTACACAATAATCAATATTACAATCTTACTTAATGTCGATTAGCGTGTGAGTATCGATTTTTCGCAAATGTCGGCAGTTTGCACGAATTCGGAGCCGTACTGTATAAATAGGTGGGATTTCTGTCAGAAATGTAATTTCTCCGCATTTCCTATACATTACGCATTCTGTACGATATAGCAGCTAGTAAGAAAAGGCTGCAAAGTGGGATGTACCTGAAACTAGTTATTTGCCCTTTCTTTATCGTGTTATATCAGGTTCTTCTCGTTCCGGCTTATTAAACGTCGTCGGCCAGCCATACCCCAATCGCAGGTTTGGTAACCTTTGATTTGAACCCCTGATTGTTTGGTAACTAGAATGCAGGTAGTCCAACCCACTATCATTAAGGCAGGAGTCCGTTTCTTTCAGTTGTGATGGAAACATTAACTATAGCAGAGGGGCACGCACTAATCACATCAAACAACCCTTATCTCTGGCTGTCTGTAAGGTTAATGGATTGAGCCCCAAAGAACAATAGGACGAGAACATCCGTCACCCTGCAACTAACAAAGGGATTGCCTGCCCACGTCATTACCGTGTTTGAAGCACTCAAATATATAAGCTTAAAACATAGAACTTATATATGAGGTCGTTTTTCAAAAAAATAAAATGGATGTCCATATTTTGCCTACTTCAATTCGATGACAACAGTTCCTGTAAATCCATTACATTTAGATAAATTCTCTTTAGTCGAAAGGGCACACGAGTGCGTAGGAAATGTTTCAAATATAAACACATTTGGTTTTGCCAGAAAAAGAATTCCTTGAAATATAAAGTGGTATCTTGGCTTTGGAGCCATAGTTGTGCTTGCTTAATTTATTTACCTGTAAATATCCCTCCAGTCGCCAGATCAATGCTTAGCTATGACAAAACAGTTAACGTTGTGCCAATTTTACCAATTTTATGTGATCCAAAGCAAACAGCATTAACATCATCTTAGCCTGTATCAAAGGCTCAAACTATCCACTTGGCAAACAACCTTCTGGCGATTACGCTTGAAATATTTTTATATGTCATGAGTTTATGAATGCAATAAGAAGACTGCCTTATGATGTTATAAATATTTTTTCGGAGAATACAAGTGTATAGCTAGACCAAGTAGAACTATTGACGGAGAAAGACCGTCCAGTTCCCTCAGAATAGCGTAATTATTCGCACCTTGCCGTAGTTGAATTCGCATTTGAACATGATTTCGTTTATATTAGGGGAACACACACACAGCGATTTAAGAATTTTTTGCTATGAGAAGTTACCTGTACAATAAGGACAGCTGATTTTCTCAAAAATTAAAAGTTTTTCTTAATGCACTAATTTCTGAACTTACGCCGCTTTAAAAGGACATTTTCACCTAGCAAGGCAGGTTACTTCGAGGACTGCAAAAATTTTGAGATACTTAGTGATTTGGCCATCCCGCGTTGCCACTGCGATCAGCAGCCGCAGGTATAGAATATTTTCGTTCTCTGTTCCCTAGGCAGGCACTACCCGGCCGGCATATTTATTTTGTTAAGGTTCAAAAGAAGACGATCATCGTTCCCTGGAGGAAATTGTGTACGCATGCTGTTTACAGTAGCGGTAAGTTTTTGTATGCTTCCTTAGACAACACTAACCCCAGGATGGTGTTAAACGGGAATAGGGGAGCCTTAAGGGTAAGCCTTCGCTTACCGGGGATAAACAGCAAAATACAGTAGATTCCCTATCTCATGAAATATCACCTGGAATTCTGTGCTTGTAATAATGACGATCGTACAGCCTAATCTCAATACATTTGGTCACGGCAGGATGCCGGTTTTTTAACGAGCTTATTTCTGATCGCTGGTAGAAAGTCTGTACTGTGAAAAGTGGCTACTTAAGTAGTATGCATTTTCATCATTGATTTTGACTGCCTTTGTAAATACAAATATGAATAATACCTAATATACCTAATTGATTTTGACTGCCTTTGTAAATTCAAGTATACCTAATAACTAATATACCTAATTAATATGGCTGAATTGAAGATGCACTTCAGAATTCCGGGTGATATTTCATGAGATAGGGAGTTAACTGTAATCGGTAATTGTCCGCTAGCTATATTCCTCTTGGCCTGTAGATGTTAATAAAATTGAGAGTGATATTAAAAACATAAAAACAACTCTCGCTAAATAAGGGGACTTTGCATAATAATAGGCACAAGGAAAAAATTTTGCGCATGTCGCAAGGCTGCTTAAGAATTCATACAATTGTCATGATGAAATTTGGTTTGGTAGTTTAGCATATATTTGTTCTCTTAATTTAGATCCATTGTGGAGATTTATTGACGGCAAAAGGCATTACTTTTTTCTGAATGAGGAGTAGCCTGATGTCGAAAAAATGCCCTATGCTATTAAGTAGGACAAAAAAAGATTCTATTTTATGCCTCGTGATATTGGGGCACCCTAAAATAAGAAAGTAAACTCTAAAACATAGCCCTTCCAAAACCGGAAATTCTAGTTCGTAGTTGCTCAAATGTAAGTGAAGCAAACTTAAAGGAATTACATTCATTTCCATAAACAAGGAATAATTTCAGTTTAAAAAAATTTTTTGCTAATATACATTGTGCTTTGCCAAAAAATGCTGTTAAAAAACATTTTGATTGAATTTTGTTTTGCCGCATCAACCCTTTGTGACTTATCCAAAACTGCCCATGTGTTATTGCGACGATGAAGGTAAAATTAAATCTTCTTAAACATTAATTATGTGGAAATATACTTTTTTGTACACTATAATTTCCGCTTATGTGTATTTTAGAGACCGAACAGGTAGAAGACTAAGAATTATATCAAAATATTAGTATATATTCGGCCATTCTTTCTTACATTCGCAAGCTTCGAACACTATAGTATAAAATACTCCAATACTCCAAAATACTCTAGTAATTAAAACCTTACCAGGCTTGAAGAGTGAAGTCTCGCTTCAGAAAATGTCGCTTAAAGGCTCTTATGGGATATTTTTTGCAGACTTTGTGTACCTCAACAAAAGTATTAGTTCAAACGCAAAGACGTTCTGAACCCTCAAAAGTTACATCACACAACCTTCTCGATTGTTAAACAAAGTCTATAGCTTGAATACCTATACGAACGGTTCATTGCTTTTGTCTACAGTAGTCGAGGTACACACTTAGCCTGACCCTTCAAAAAGTGGATAACATGAACCTGAATGCATAAAATTTAAACGACAGACGTATATTTGGGGGTAGTTAACCTTTTTGAAATACTTTAATGCGTAAGTATTTACCATACTGACAGTACACATATTAGCTAAAAGTCCAGACACGTGTTTTGCCGGTATTCTGACGCTGCTTGCCGCAGGTATGAGGGGTTCGGCTAATCAATGGGTCCACCAGCAGCATCTATGTGCTTCGTGGTCGATAGTCCATTCTTGAAATTTCTCACTCGGCGTAGATCAGTAAAATCAAAAGTTTACAAGTATATACCAAAATCCAATATTAATATATGGGTCGAAGTCCATCAGCCACTGCGGGATAACTCCGTACTTTCCCTACGCTACTATTAGGCCGTTGGTAGAATAATCTACTTAATTATTGACAGCACGGGTACTAACTAATGTAAGCCCAGACAAGTGTTCCACCGGTATTCTGTTGCGCATGACACAGCTACGAGGGGTGCTTTCTGCTGTATACTCCTACAGACCTTTGAATATACTGATATACTGCGAATTATATATTTATTACTGAAGCAATTAAACAGCTGAAATTTCAAAATTGTTTTTAGTTACGTGCAACGCAACCGACCAAATAATTTGCAGTTGGATTAGATTATTATGCAGTCTGGGTGAAAACGAAGTAAGAAGTAGTAATCTTAACATTCTAAAATTGAATAATGCTTTTTGGGTGGCAGATATCCGAGTAGTGCGGTTTAGGCCTGGAAAGGGGAAAGCAAAAGCAATCCACAATCTTCATTGATCGCAATTTTCGACATCTTGGATAAATGTCCTTGAAAAATTCGTAAGATATAGGCTTTCGAGACGGCGCTAGCGTCGTATACTGATGACCTCATTGAAGTTCCAATAAACGGCGAGGGATAAAATCGGTTTTTAGGGAGGTTTGGCAGATTTTCTTAATTTAAGCTGACCCAATTGTCAAAAAAACTCGCGGCGTTCGGTGGGATTTGAACCCGCATAGTAAGGACTGCTTTAACGCGTCAATTGGGTCAACTTAAATTAAGCAAATCTTGTAAACCACCTTATAACAAGTCAGTCTAGTAGTCATTCTGGTGGATTCTAGATGATTGCTTCGTAAATCCTACTTGGACAGTCAGCTTACTGTTCCGTAATGGTGGATGCCATACGAGTGGTAAAATTGAGCAGGTAAAATCGACCCAAGTGTGATTAAATTCAAGGCACAAGGCGTGGCGTTTGCAGCTCAACTGGTAGAGCACTGGGTTCGCGTTAAGGCCTTCTCTACTGTGCGGGTTGAAATCCCGCAGAGGGCTGCGAGTTCCTTCACAATTGGTTAGAGCGTTGG
>UYRU01048992.1:248-12261 GCA_900617775.1 Dibothriocephalus latus | reverse complement strand
AAGAACTTACTATGCAGCCGAACTTGTTTTCCTCACTCCAACTAAAAGCCTCACAATTAACCGGCCAAAGTAAGCCTTGCCTTTGCACGCCACCTCAAACTGCGAATATGAATTCACCTGCACTTGTGGATGCAAGTACATTGGCCGTACGCAAAGGGAATTGGCAACCAGAGCTGCTGAACATTTGCCTGCTTGGCTTTTAAAACAGGAGAACAAATTACCACGCCCATCTATTACAAAACACTTACTAGACAGTGATCACTCGGTTGACACTTACACATCTTTCCGCGCTCTTGTTCGAGCACGAACAAACCGGACCTTATGTTACATGAAAGCATCCTACATACGGCGGGAGAAACCCGACCTATGTAAGCAACTAGACCATGTAGCAATCTTCAATTGCCGTGGTAAATACATACCACACTTTTATTTTGTTAAATCCCCTCCCTACTTTTAGTCCCAAGTTTAACAGTTGACATAATTATTGACCACTTGCCACGTTGACACAACCTTGCTTTTTATCGATTGTGTGTAAATTCAAATTGCTGTGTTCTCTAAATATTTCGTTATTCATGCATGGAGCGGAAGCAGCTAAAAAGCGCTCTCGAAATTTATTCGCGCGAATAAATTCTGCTATTTGATCTTGCTTCGAATGTTGCTTTATTGCTGTAAGCCCTTGGCGGCCGCAGCTTCGGCTGCGTTTGGGTGACAAGGAGTTACTTGTAACAATACTATACTTCATGAGATAGGTGACCTAACGCATACGGTCTGCAAAATTTCTGCATGATTCGTGGGCCACGCATAATGAAGATTTGCTTTCATTTGAAAATATCATGCCAAATATATCAGCCGTAATTAACTGAACGTATGGTGTGCTGTACCGAGAGTTTTCCCCTACCACCTGCCACATCAATCAGAAACTGTTTTTCATAACAGTGTAATGTCTATGAATGAATGCAAAGATTCGCGTTTCAGGTGTTTAAATGAGTAAAGAAGAATACTGGGTGAGTACCGGAACACATTTTTATTATTAGCAGGGTTTGGCAGATTTGAATAGTTCAGGTGACCCAATTGTGAAAAACCCGTGACCTCGGTGGGCGTTGAACCCACACAGCAGGGAAGGCTTTTGCGCAGCCGACGCTCTACCATCGAGCTACGAGGCACAACGCGCGCCGTGAATTCTGGCGGATTCTAGGTAATCTCGCCTGGACAGTCAGTTTACTGTATATGTAATGTAGATTCCGTGTGAGCAGTCGGTTGGGCGGTTAAATCGATCCAAGTGTGATTTAATTAATGGTTCATGGTGAGCCTCGTAGCTCAATGGTAGGGTTTTGGCTGCGTAAAAGCCTTGCCTGATGTAAGGGTTCGACTCTCACGGAGGCCGCGATTTTTTCATTATTAGGTCAACCGACTTTTTTTATTTTTCTGAGTTTTTAAACTCGTACAGAAGCTCATCTTTAGAGATATCAGCCCAACATGAACTGTAGGTCCTTATTTGCATACTCTAATTATTTGTAGACGCTTTCGCCGTCATATGCAAAACTTAATCGTTGGATAACGTTAAAGGCATTATATATGTTAATATTTACATTCCTATAACGCTTACACAAATTTAGTCTACGTACCAGTAATAAACACACTTGTGATCTAATAATGGGGAGATTATCCGACTGAATGACACTTTTAGTCAGTGTTTTGCCTCGTCTTCTACATCATTATTTGTGCTGAACTCTCGAGGAAGCTTAAGTGTCTTGGTGCCGGACGCAGTACGTTGGCAGATGTCGATGCCGAGTTAGCCTTCTTAACTGCACATTTTATCCATACTCATACCAACTCCTATCTTCCTTCAAACAAAAGATCCCTACTATCAGTGTCTTCTCTCCTATGTTTTTGGCAACTGTAGAGATACACCTTTAAAATTTTTGAGGTCCAACAGCTGCCTCACCATTTATCCTCAAATCTTGCTGTTCCTAGATAGCCCCTGCCTTGTCGCATGTCATTACTCTGTGTTTTGTGGCGTCCAAAAGTCCTGAAGATTGACGTACAGTATGAATCAGTCCTATACCCCAAAACCCCACGCATTTTGTCCTAATTATGTCTCTTTAAAATCTTGCTGTTTTCAGTTAACCCCTGCGTTTACATATTTCATCCACTTGTCCTTCATAGAGTTCAAGATTCCGGGTAATTTGCGTTTACTAAGAATCACTGCCATTCCCAAAGACCTCTACATCTAGTCCCAAATCCCGAGGAAGGAGTTGCTTTAGACATAATCACACTGTTCTCCTCCATTTATTCCGATCTGCTGCAATTTACATGAGACCAGGTGTAGTAGCCTAGACGCTGTTGCTCTTGTATTCTATTCTGCTCTGAGAGATTTAGTTAAGGCTTGCCGTGCGTACGCATGTGCGTTTCGTGGCTGTCTCCCGACTTGGTGACTATTTCACTACCAGCACTCAATTCGTTCAATGCGGCAGGCGAAAATCTGCCGAGTTTTCAAGAATCCATCTTATCTCCTTACCACTTTTCCCTGCACACTGATGATCAAAGACTGCCAACTGAATGGCTGCATGGGAAATATGTTGATGATATGGTTGTTGGCCATCCTCTCGAAATTCAGACACATCTCCGTGTTCTGAAAGATCGCCTTGACCATGTCCTAGCATGGACGCTGGCAAATAGGCTTCTGCTGAATAATCAGAAACCAGTTCAGTGTGTTTTTTCTACTGCAACCCTCTTCGAGTTCTGAATCCTTAGACATTTTGTCGAGTGAAGTATCCTCTTTCCGGTACCTCACTATTACTCTGACTTCCAGTCTTACATGCCCCTTCATACCGAAACCTTTTTTCATTAAAAAACTTGCTAATTTTTAGACTTAACCTCTAAATGCTCTCTCCAGCTGCCGATGTCTCTTGTGATTTTTTACTTGATATTATAACACAGCAATCGAGCAATTCACTGATCGAACTCTTGATTATGTTGTCCACTCCTTCCACTCTGAACTAAGGATTACACAGTCCTCCAGTCCCACGCACTGATGTTTCCAGCAGGTGTTTTACCGTGAACCAGTATATGGGCCTTCTGTATTCCGTAATACATAAACTGATATTGCAACTGTCTCACAACTGGGTGTGCATTTTAATTTAACCTCTAGATACTCTCGTGCTTTTTAATTTGCCCTCTGATTTCAGTGAATTGAGCCATTTGTGTGCTAAGAATTTTGGATGCTACTTTCAACATAAAGATTATTTCTTTCACCCTCGTCTCAAACTAACCGCTCTCCAGAATACATACCCAAATGACGGTACTTGATTATTTACTCCGTAGAATTTTACTGCCTTATTTTAATCAAGAGACCACTGCTGTTTCGTCTAAGCTGTCCCAAGTCACCAGCAAGGCTCACTACCTGACTAAATAATATAATTGAATAATATGACTGCGTCCGGTTGCAAATGGCATTAGGTAGTGGGGAAATTAGATTGTTGGCTGAGGCTCATCGTCACACTTGAATTATTTAACCACAAGCGGTGAATGATTGAAAAGTCTTCAATTACGCCAAATGCTACTGAATTGTTCTTGTCTACCTCCTCTTCGAGAAGGTACCGGTTCTCCTGGTTGGTAAATGTGGTCTCCCTCGGGTTTAGTATTTCAAATAAATTGTGTTAGTCCTAAAAGTGCGACGACATTACGCAGTACCGTGTTCTCATTTTGTAAATTTTACTTCCATGGTTAGTTTCTCTCGCCGGATTTTTGTAAGGTGTTATTTCCTACTCAACGAAACATAAGTTAGAGAAGACGGATGAGGTGCTTTGTTGTAGTTAGATGAGATTTAGGCCAGTGTTGACGAGGTAGAATGAATTTTGCCTGTCTTCCAGTGTAGTTTCAAACTTAAGATGTGTCACTGCTTGATACCAAGGTCGAACTAACACTTTCTGACTTATTTTCCGTTATTCGTCGGAGAAACACCAATCTCGGACTGCTGACCTGAAACATGAACATGCTAAACGTATTCTTAGGCAGTTCCGTTGCCTGAGCTCGAAAATATTCGGTCATCTGGAAATTGCTAGTATTTATAGGTACCAATTCCGGAAAGAAATGAAACATTAGTCTTACTGTGAGACTGTGAAGCTATAGACAGCAGTTGTATGGTGACCCGTACTCAGCACTCTAAAAGTCATATGTTTAAATCTCAAGTAAGCATGCAAATCTTCACTATAATCTCCACTACCTTGACTGCCCTTAGGATACGATTTATAAACTGACTTAACATCATAGCCAAACAAATAAACCGATAACAAATGTTGATTTAGATCTGGGAAAATTCCCGCTGAAAATATCAAACGACAAATTGGCGAGCATACGTCTGCTTTCAATTAACTGTCCTCAGCCTTGTACATTTATATGGTGATTACGTAAATAAAATATGAGAGTCGGTAGAAAATGTAGTGTGGCTGTCAAAGACGTAGGAGGGAATTGAGGTTAAAATGTCAGTGTCTGGGGGGACCGGCAGCCGAGACAGGTGATGAGCTACGGTTGGATTAGCGACTGATTGGAGAACAGTTGCTTCTTGGGATCAACGAGGCACCCGCTACGTTTTTGCACATTTTAAAATTTAGTCGAATTGTAAACTAATACGGGTTAGAACACATTTTAGGAGGTGAAGATATAACTTTTAGTTTCCCTGAAGCATCCGTTAATTTTGTGGATTAATTTGTTCGCTTCGATTTTCTAAGCTGTCGTATTTTATTACTAAGCTTGTATTTAGAGCTCTTACATAGTTTCATAATAAAAAAGTCCTTAAGCAAAATTTATCTTCCCTACCTAATTGTCCGCAACAAATGAAACTTAACTTCTCTTGTGTCTCCGAAAGTCCGAACGACAATTAGGATGCAAACTTACGTCGGCCCATTTCTCCATGAAGAGCTGTCCAGTCTACTTTCTGTGGTAAAAAATTTCTCTATGCTAGAATTTCGACAAAGATTTAGTCTCGCAGGCGTATTGCGATAAGCGATTTCCTGATCAGGATATTCTGGATTTCGAGCTCTTAAATGCTTGCAATAAATAAAAAGCCTCTAGTGGGGAATGGGAACCTATTTACATTCTTCCGTTTCAATTGGTAATTTTAGTTTTGCGTTTTCAATCCAAGCAAATTACTTGAGTTGATTTTAAGCTGCCTAACCCTTGGTAATTTTAGTCATTTCAGGATGCCAGCCTCTGAAAATAAACTTGTTTTTGAGTGCCATTAAAAATGCTGCTCTGTAAAAACGGCAACTTAAGTAGTATGCATTTTTCTCTTCCATTTTCTACGCTTTTGTAAACTCTAATATATTTTGTCGAAAATATTCACAAAAATTATTCCTTGGCAGAAAAGCATGCCCTCTTTAGATTGTATGCTTCAAAGAAGGATATCTTTCGGTTTTAAAAATCTGTCTGAATCGGCGAATAATTTTTAATGCTGCCGGCCGCTACATTCGATTTCAAGATTTTCGGACTAAATGCTATGTATTTTCTGGCTAAGAAAAGTCGCGCATTTCTCTACGATTTCAGGGAGAAGCTACATATTTATCACTGCTTTTTTCAATGTGCATAGGTCCTGTTTTAGACTCAATAGGCAACATTTATTTATTAGACAATGCTATGTATTACGAATGGACATTTCACGGTCTTAAAAGATCTCACAATCAGAAACTGTTTAAACCCGTAAATATCTTTTTTTCAAGTCTAATATTTTAAGGCTAAGCATGCCAAGAAATAAGTGCAAAGAAGAATGTTTTTGCAAATGATTTCCATAAAAATACAGTTGAATTTATAAGAGCATCGAAAATCGGAAATAAAAAATGCACACTATTTAAATAGTCATTTTTTACAAATCGAAGTCTGCGCAGGCAATCAGTCAGAATGAAGCTTCTTCGAAGGTCGATATCTTGACATCACTAAAGTACTGGAGATAAGGTTACAAAATCGTCAATATCAAAACCCAAATCCTCTCTGTGACATGGACTGCCAATTCCCAGCCTTCCGTTTGTTTCCTTCATTTTAATCTTTACTAAATTTAGTCTAAACTAATGCTAAACACTTCACTGTTTTTAAACACATTGCTTGTCAGCTCCTCTATTTTTTAATGGTGCACCCTTCCCGGTACAGAAATTCATGCTCATTTGTATCCATAGAGGAAACTATACTCAGCCAACCAGTCCTGTTTTTAATTTCCAGCTCATTTCGGAGCCTGCAACTCTCGGAGTATGTCTGTTGTTCGCTGCTGCCGCAACTAGAATATATGCGAAAGGGTGTGATTTTTGACTTAAAAGGGCCATTTTTGCACATTCAATCGTCCATAATTTGGTGTTTTATAGGTACACTCTCCTAAAGTTCTTACGGTAGGTAGAGGTAGCTGGATTAAAAAGCTAAATTGCCCTTGACGCCTGTGTGTCCTCGACACATTTCACTGTGATTTATTGTTGCTTCAAATGGAAATTATTATGCAGTGCCCTAGAAAGTAGAATAAAGAAGTGTCTAAAAACTTTGAAAATTAGAAGACACTTAAGTGTGCTGCATTCTTACTAGTCCAACCTATGGACGGGGTTCAACATAAACTATTTCACAAAATAAGAAGTTACCAGTAGTTTTTTCGGCTATTAACAACAACCAGTTCCCAGACATCCCCATGAGACTGATTTGCGTCCTCAATGGACACCTGGAAAAACTTTCGGGGCCTTCTTATGCAGTGGAAACAGCGTACAAAGTCCTACGTGCGCAACACGATGTTTGCTTTGAGAATTTAACGTTACTTACTGGAACAGCGTTTAATTATCGCTGACGTTTCGGGGAGTTTGACCGGCTCTCCATTTTCAAAGCGATCAGATTTCTTATTTACAGGCCGAATTTGTCTCTGTTGGCCTGAGTGAATTTTTCGCTCATTCACTACTTCTGCCTTCGTATGGATATTTGTATAGCTTTATGGACGTCGATTTTTGCGTAGCGTCACCAGGGTGGAGGTTGCTGGAATGCCTGTTCCTCTTGTGGTGGGTTGGTCGCGGAGGCGTCTTTGCTCACATTTCGGAAGTTAGATGAGATTACCTTGCCCTGACCTTTGTTTCTGTAATGATGCAGGACGTCACAGGTCGCAGGAAGGTTTAGATTCCCGTTGACAGTGTTGACTCTCAATTGCCAGCTGTTCCAATTTTTATGCTCATCGGTCTACGATGCCCGTTCCTTAGATGTCAAAAGTAGGGTTAGTTTCTCCATTAGGGGTTGTAAGCTGTGGCTTTGGGTCTAGCCTCCAAAACGCCAGCTTGTGGTCATGTAGGCGAGTGTGCAACTTTCGTTCAGTTTCCCTGACGTGATATGCGGTCTTCGTCATTACCACATATTTGATAAACAGTTGTGAAAATTTCGGTAGGAGGCAGTCCGTTCTTAGAGTGCATCACATGACATCGAAGTTTCGCCTGGGATCGATGGACTAGGCCTATTTCGGCGGGTTAGAGCAGTTGAGAAACTGTTTCGAATATTCCTTTTATGTAGGAAATTGCCCGCTAGACTTCCAGTTGCTCTTCTTTTAGCCGTCGTTTGTTCACTCGGTACTTGCTTTCGTTCATCAAAGAACTTGGATATCTAGTGGCTTGAAAGATGTAATGAAGATATTGTCGTTCAGCTCTTTTGCCAGCCGTCCGGCTGCAATATGATTTAATGCTTCGGAATAGAGTCCGGACGCAGCTACATTTGTGAGGCATGGAGTTACTGCTCTTGAATTGTAGCATTTGCTTTGGGCTGGTGGCTGTACTGTGTTGTGCTGTAGTTTCCAGCAGGTGCTTACACCTCGACGCATTAGAACATCGGGTAAGGGAGTCTCGTTGTCTGTTATAGGCTCAATCGTGAACTGGTTAGTTGGGTCATCCGCGTTAGGTAATTCTTTGAGGTGCCCAAGTTCGGATGATCGATAGTACCAGTGGAAGCTCTGAGAAGACAGAACCAGCCAGGCTCTCCGAAACGTTCGCAAAAATTCAAACGTGGGTACTGGTCTATTACGTGGATAACCATGGAAACCAGAACCTCACAGTCCTGTAATGCGTGACCGGTGATAATTATAATTTTGTTGACCCAATCGTGAAAAAACTCGCGGCATTCGGCCGGAATGCCACGAGTTTTTTCACTAAATTAAACAAATCTGCCAAACCAACTTAATTATTATTTTTTTTATTTTTTTATTTAACTTTATTTTTCAATAACAGTACGTTTTCTATTTGTTTTATTTTAGCTTTTTATATTTATATTTATTTAACTTTATTTTTCAATAACAGTACGTTTTCTATTTGCTTTATTTTAGCTTTTAATAATAATTTTATCTGCTGTTTCCTGCTTTTCTCTTCTGCGCTCCTGTACTGCCCCACCCGTATAACTCCTATTAACACCGGTCCCGTAATAAAGATTCCGAGGATTTTATTTCTGTGGTGATGCATATAATAGACTGTTACCGAAGTATATTTCAGCGAGCAGCTGTAAGTTCGCCGATTTGCACCCTGGAATTACCACTTTTGCACGTTACGACGATCGCCTTCTTTTCCAAAGTACTGTCTTGTGAAAGTGACTAACTGTACGCGCTGTCAAAAGACGAACTATCAGGTGCCTTACCCCAATCTCTGATCCACTGACCTTGACCTTCACATCCTCTCTGCGCACCAACCACATTCTATACAGTGGTTTCGGCTAGCGGTGGGCTGTTGTTGCCAGTTCGGCAATGCGTCGATGCTTTGCATTGCCCAAAAGCCCTTCCTTGCTTCCAAAATTAAGGAGTTATCAGCCTGTATGTCGAAGAATTTCGGCTTCTACTAAATTGGATATTCTATTTTACCCTTTTAAGTCTCATCCAACTGCCCGCCATCATATTTTTCGAGCTATTTGCCTACACGGAAGCCTTGTTCAGTTAAACACAAATTTATGTCAGTTTGCTTGACCCACGCTATATATTTTGACGACACTCGCACATTTTGTCTTCATTGTTATCACAGCTTTCACCCCACGTCCTCCTCACCCTGCTAGCCCTACTAGCATGGCAAAAAAGTAGACTTCATTGGTTTTGAGCAACGTCAGCGGTAGCTGTCGGCCATAACACTTTTTCAGCACTCTGCAACTTCTCCCCTATTATTTTCTCCCTTTACATCAACCCATTTAGACGGCCGACCTGGGGGGATTATGTGGCCTGGCAAAATAAATGTCCCGTTCGGTCAACAACATCAAAAGTACCTCTGGGTCTAAAAATAGTTTGTCTGCTTAATGGCCCATATTTAGCTGACGTCAAAGCGGATGTTCAGAGCGTGATGAGACTCATATGCATCAACAGGCGTTTCGAATTTAAGCTTGCCTACCTGCTTTAAAACGATTGGTACATGTGTAGAATTGTTAAGGCTGGTGAAACAATGGTTGAGGTCTTTAGACAGGCCTTTGAACAGAAGGTTCATTTTGAGCAGTTACGGCACCGTCTGTCTGTTAAAATGCTGCCTTTTTTACCTTAATTATTACAGTTCTGCTTAACTGACACTCGGAGAAATTTTGTTAATTATTTTTTGTCATTTTCACTTATCCTTTGAGCTTAGGTAATTTAATATAATTTTATTAAATTTATTACCAACAAACAATTTATCTTTTATTTATGATACATTAGGTCTCGTTAGAAAGATAACACTGTTATTACTTTACAATGATTTATTGATTTCCATTTATCTTTAAAGAACTGTTTTTACCCGAAAAAATGGTCACTAAACTATGTGCCATGTTCTCTTCTCCAGAGCTAATAGGTTTAAGAAAGATTTCTCGTGAGGAAACCTTTCAGATCTCAAAAACGACAGTACATAAACTGTGTCTCCGATTACCCGGATAGTAAGCTATACAATTTATGTTCGCGCGTCAAAATCATTTTAAAGTTCGAATAATTTCGAAACATATTCATATCTTCCCTGATAGTCCGCAGTTTTAAACATCGTAATTTCCCATATCAAGGTAACATGGACCACCATCTAGATAGTCTTTAGGAAATGTTAACGAAGGTGAATGGATAAATGCACTTTACTGGACAGCGCTATTATACTAGCATGGCATACACTGGTGACTTAAACATTTCACAATTATTTTGCATTCTTTATCTCAGGAGTTTTCTCTATATTCTTCATTAGTTCAACCGAGCCTAAGCGAACTTTCTATTTCAAAAATATGTTTACAGATCTCTACCATTGATTCATGATATTTTTATGCAGGGTAAATACGTTTCCTGAAAAAACACTCGACCAAAGCTATCTTAGGTAAGAATTTTACATGTTTCAGTAATCCACTTCCGATCCGCAAGTTATCCTAAGGCCTGATATGTTCCCCTGTTGGGCAGTTTGTTTGCAGTTAGGAAGTATCGGAGAACGCTACACGTAATTTCATTTGAATTTTCACGCTCGTAGCCGGTAGAATTTTAATTTGTGATCCCAATAAAAATAACTTCCGCCCGGATTCAGATACTATCTCGTTGTGACCTGAGATTGCGCAAAACTGGAAGAAAGAAGAAGACGCGGCCAGTGGAACAAGATTTTTATTTTCCTGACGTTTCGAATTCCGTCGGGAATCCTTAATCATAGGTAATGGTAAGATAATCAGAGCTATGCGCAGTAAGCAGAAATTTCGGAACGGGTTTAATTGCTATTTTTGGGACAGAATGATTTAAGAGAAGCGTAGACAGCTAGATTCATTGAATTCAACGAATTTCTCTGCGGACTTCGAACCGCATCCCGTTGTTGCATGAGTGAGATAGCGGTTATAAGCATACAGCAAATTGAATTTAACAGAATGTCAATGCATTACAGCAAGCGCCATAGTTTAGCGTATGAAGGAACCTACATTAAGTCAACCTACAGGGAGAAAAGGGGGAGAGGAATTTGACGCAAACCAGATCGTGATTAAAACTAGCTGCCCAATTACCAAGGTAATGAAAGCTTGGCCATGTGGTCTAGCTGCTCGCAAAGGCCGGGTTTCTGCCACCATATGTAGGCCCTTTCCAAGTAGCGCAGGGTCCGAACTGTTCATGCTCGGAAAGCTGTTTTGAGATCGACCGAGTGACCACCGTCCAGCGGGTGTTTAGTAATCGAAGATTGTGGTACTCTCCCTTCTTGCTTGAAAAGCCAATTAGGCAAGTGTTCAGTGGCCCTGGCTGCCAGTTGTCTTTGTCTACGCCCACTGTAGTTGCATCCGCAAGTGCACGTAAATCCATAGATACAATTTGGGGTGGCATGCAACGACAAGGCATCAGTTGGTTCTTTTACCAAAAGGCTTATAGTAAGACTGATGAAGACTAATTCAGTTGCGTTGTACGTTCTTTCTATGGTGCAATGCAACCGTTGCTTGATTGTTTTCGAAATACTATCACCCTCAAACGGTAAGGATATAATTACGGGCTTCTTTAGAAGTGACTGTTCTGTAAATTTTGACTGTAAAACATAGCTATGCTTTTGGAGGAGAAGTACAGATAGTCACAGTTAAAAAGGATTATTTTGATGCGGGAAACCTCTGTAGGAAGAGTCTCGCTAGAGCAACTATTCTTCGCTCTTTGAAAGAGAGTATGTACCAGATTTCATTTCCATTGTACTGGTACAAAACTGGTAATGTGTAGGTACTGCCTTCTCCGTGTATTTTTGTGAAATACCGAACGCCCTCTCTAACATGAGAACATCTAGAAGTGGTAGCTTGTTGTACTGCTCGGTTTGCATCGCGAATTTAATTCTCGAATGTAAGTCATTTATTTAATAAAGAAAGTCATCGGCGTCTTCTCTGGCATCAACGATCGTAAATATGTTATCCACGTATCTTCTATACATTGTTTTCCTACTGATTCTTGGTGACACCTTTTCTTCTAGTTGACCCATGAAAATTTTGGCGAATGCTGGCCCCGGTGTACTCTCCATAGCGACACCGTCAATTTGTTTGTAGAGTTGTGCACTAAACAGCAGTTGAACATTTTTGGTACAAAGTGTTAGGATGTAAGCCA
>UYRU01048979.1:1435-12273 GCA_900617775.1 Dibothriocephalus latus | reverse complement strand
CAAAGGCGCAAGCCTATTTTTCCCTCAAATATACTGACTGACTGACTGACCTGGAAGAAAGTACCTGTGACGTTGGAATATAGTTTCAGTTTAGAAACGTCAAAACATGCCACCCACTGTCCAAGTTATCTTCCTTTCTCCTTAAATTGCTTGATGGCGACTGTCAGGAACTCAGAAATGGCCATTTCTTTTGCTTGTATATAATGCTTCAAGTCAAGTCAAGTTTTTTACTTTAAATAGAGGCAAACACATTTAAATTCCTTATGGGTACACAGTAGTTAAGAAATGCATCAGAACGGCGAAAGTGCAAAAGGTCGTTTACATAATTTTAGGCGACTTTTTACTTGTTCCGATCAATATAATCACATGGGGTGATGTCAGTCAACACGAGCCAGCAGGTGTATCTTACCAAAAAGAGCATACAGTGGAAAACCTCTAAAGGCATGGCTCAGAATTCAAAATGGAATGTCTTTTGTGGTTGTTTAATAATAACAACGTACAGGCTGGAGGGCAACAGTTCGAGCTTCAAGACTAGGCCCCAAGTCATACCGGGACAAAGTTAGTCTGCGATGCCATGGGTGAACGCCTCCATACATCCGCTTATATAGCTGATCGAACCAGTTAAGACTGCGAGCGCGTGGCTAAATGGTAAGGGCATTGAATCCCAGGTGTTGTAACACCAGGGGTTGGATAGATCCAGCTTGCATAATTCATATATCCTTGAGAGTAACATAAAAGTACTGGTCTGATATATCTTTCATATGTCTTTCCTAGTCTACTTGTCCCATATTTAACCTTAAACAGCTTAACCAACAAATGTCTCTTCTTATGCGCCCCTCAGAAACTCAAATATACCATAAGCACTTGTCAAAGCACTTAATACGTAGCAAGTGAAACCAGAATGAAGGATTTATTATGGCACAGAATAGATCCGGCGATGGGAGGTGTAGGGTCAGAACGTTTGTCTTGAAAGGCTCAGCCACAAACAGGTGTTAGTCCCACAGCTAGCATAAGACGCAGGGCCTTGAGTAGAGTATTTTCTTGTGGGTCTTGAGCGCTCATTTCGGTAAGTGTTATTGGGTGAAGCAAGGTAACATGCTCTGTTTCCAATTCACCAATTTCCCTTGCATTGCCCTCGCACGTGTCCAAAGATCCAAATATCTTGTAGGCCTTTCCACGGAGCATTTCTTCTTGAACTTCTACATGTGTATCCTTAAAAGAAAAGTATTTAGTAATCAGCCTTTTCGTCAAGCATTATGCGGAAAATCTAAACTGGAGCAAGTCATAAAGTAGAGGAATTCGAGACAGAAGAAATAATCGATTGCGCTAGTGTCCAATCATGCATGGATTTCAAAGCCATATATACATTATATAAACCGTTGTTGCCTACCAAATGTATTATCGGCAAGTAAAGTGACATCGAGTCTTCTTTTCAATGTGTCAACGCTTTCAGAAAGAACAACTGAGGAAGAAAGTTTACTCCAGTCTTAAGTGAACCGGTGGAAGAAGAGTTTGGTCCACACATCTAGTTTGGCCTGGTGTTTCTTAAGTTTTTATGGATGCCGTCGGAGGTGTGTTCTTTGTACAAATTCAAAGGAATGACACATATCCGACGCCATTCATACAAACCGAAGAAACGCCGTGTCAAACAAGAAACACGTGAAAATATGGTTTTCCAACATGTAAACATGGTTTGTTAAAGGCTCTGTCCATCTCCCTTACATATACCGAATTATACTGAACTAGTACGGTACTAAACCGGACCTTCAAAATGATATCGTCGTGTTATTTGTGGGCAAAATGATTCCGTAATAGGTGGTTTAAGAAGATAAAGGCTCTCTTTTAGATATGCAACACGTTTAACTGAACTCTACATGAAATACCTGGACGTCCGGATGAGAAGCGATAAGAGAACAATCTACTTCGTGGAGCTTTCCTTTGGATTCCCGTTGTCGCATAGGAGACAGTACTGTTAACAGGCTGCCCAATCGTGCAGACAGAAAATGCACCAGGAATGACTGTGATAAAATAGAACTTAACTTTTCAGAAGAAGAGGATGCGATCACTGGAAAAAGAGTTTTATTTCCGTCGGGAATCGGAAACGTCAGGAAAATAAAACTCTTGTCACAGTGATCACAGCCTCTTCTTATGAACTGCTTCCTGGAACTCGCATCCTCTCCAACTTAATGTTTGTTTTAACTCTTTCCCAGCAAATGGTTAGTATGCAGATTCTGAACGTTGACGCAGAAGTGTTAGGCAAATCGGGGCATAAAATGGCAAGTCTACTTTCAGGTGTTAAGACACACCGGCTTATAGAATGTGAAGATAATAATTTGTTCAGTGGAATTACGCTTTGTGTGGAAGGACAATGTATAAACGAAGATGACATTTTGGGATTCACAGCTTCCCTTCAGATCACATCACATTTGTAACTCCCTCGTCCGCCATATTATGGCTGCGCATTTACCTTCTTAAAGCAACTTTTCCCTTGTGTAAATTTAAACATGACAAAAACAGCAGAATTTATTGGATCCATGTCATTTCGAGAGAGCTTTTCAGCTGTTTCGTCTGGTTGCATAACATGAGTAAAGAATTAGTAAATACAAAACCGAAATGGCATATAAAGGTCATAGGGTGCGGTCATGAAGACTATTTAATAAATTAAGTATGTTAAAATTTCGTGGAAATAAAAACCGAGGAAAAGGACATTAAGGCGAAAAGAGGGGCACATTGTTGTATAAATCAGGGAGCCTGATATTACTAACGCAAAACTAGGTTGAGCACATGCTCCAACTGTTTACATAGGTTTGGTCTGACCGCCGTATATAGACTGTCTCAAGGAAGCGCAAGCTCCCAGTTTTTCGTGCCCGAACAATTACTCCGAATTAAGTTTTAGGGCCCACAGAAGGATCCGTATCTAGCAAGTGTTCTCTAATGGAAGGCAGAGATGTCCAATTTTCCTGTTTGGGTAACCATCGCATGAGCAGGCCCATTTTCGAAAGACACACCAAAATAACTACTATATTCGTTTCAGTAGGCGTATTTACGGCTACTCATTTAAATCGACCGTTCGCATTCCTCCTTTACCCAGCCTTGCAATTACACTTAACCGACATATTTCCCTAATAAAGTAGCAACTGTTCCACTTGCTATTACTATACATACCTTAGCTCAGCGAGTTAGAACTGATAGACAGGTTCGTTAAACTATACTACCGTTTCCGTTTCCTGGTCTACCCAGCCTTGCGATTACATTCAAAAGACTTATCTCGCTAGTAAACAAGCAACTGTTCCACTTGCAATTACTACACATACTACAAACAATCCCCAAAAGATCATTCATGGACAGAAATGCATTCTTACAACGTGTTATATGCACCCACTATGACTACGTGAAAATTATTAAATATTCACTAGGTCGAAAATGTACGCTGACGCGCAATACTTACCTGACCATCCCTTTGATAAGCCACATTTCCCTTTGATTACCCCATTCCAAATGAAATTAAGACAACAACTTGCATTAACAATCGTGTGTAGTGGCACGAAGGAGGGCCTTTGCAGCGTTCTCATTTTCATCCTTCGCTTCCCGCCAGGCTGCCACATCAGCAGTCCTATCCTCTGGCAGATTCCGATGAAATTACATCCCATCTCCTGCTTCACCACAGGCTCCTGTTCTTCCGCTTTCGAATGGGTAGGCGGCTGCCACATGGCTTAAAAATAAATTCCAGGCTGCTTCTAAATCCATATTATGAATACCGAACCATAGCCGGTATTGTATTTCATCTATATGACCCCAGACAGCGCGCCTAGCCACCGTACGTCCTTCCTGAAGCTTCCTTTTCAACCTACTCCAGTACGCTTCTACGGCATTCGTATGCCGCTTCGTCGCCGGATTTAAAAAAATGACAAGAGTGATTGACAGTAAAAATGTTCGTATCCTTCTCCTTCAAGAGGCTTATATGCATTCCACTCATCCGTCACAATTGTGCTTCCTGGACTTATCCACTTCTTGATTAGCGGACACAATTCTCTCCAACTTTGCCCATTCAGCTGCTCAACAACCGCTCTTCGTCTTCGGCAATCGTAGATGCCAAGCAGCCACCGCTGACGCTGCCGACGACCCACATTGTATTTACGTCGTCTAATAAACGCTTCGTCGACTTGAATCTCTACGCCTTCTCCTCCTAGGCGTTGTGCTGCTTCCAGCAGTGCCTTGCTGCAGACATTACGACAAAAGCCGTACCATCGCACGGCCGTCGAATGTTCAATTCCCAAATCTGCCTCACATACGCTGATCCGCGTTCCTTGCACGAAAGCCAACCAAACTTCATTATTTTCCTTATTGTCAAACGACTGCTTTCAAAAATTGATCCCGTCCTCAGGGCATTCCTCTTCTTACACCTCAGGCATCGAAATAATATCCATCCGTATGCTCACGCAACAATTGTCGCTTCATCCACCAACGACAAAGAAATTTCAGCACATACGGCAGCAGTATCCTGTCCTGACTATAGTCCATTAATTTGTCAGAGTTAAAAATTTCCAAAACGCTCTCCGTTCTCGTCCTCCTTTCGATTTGCGGCTTCGCTATCCTCCTCCTATAACAAAAAATACACTATCACGAATACCTCGAAACTGTAACTTCGTGCCTTGTATTTGATTCACCAACTTAGCTTACCTTAACTTACACAGGCTTCGCTCTACCTCCTTTTCGCGAAAAATTGCATTAAGACAGTTTTCATTACATTTACCCCATATTCACTGCCCTATTACACACATTCCTATTCACATCAATTAACACGCACACTATTCATACACATACCCTTTCCACTTACCATTTCACTCTGCAATAGTATACCTACGTACTAACATACACCAACTCATAACATTCTTTACATATTCATTCGTTACATTCATTATTTATCACTACAATTACAACCACACTGGCTTATCACATAAACTTCAAAACGATGCTTCTACTTCACCACCTACACTTACAAGCACTAACACAAACTTCCTCATTATATATGTGCTTCATCATCCTTCATTTGATTCAACAATCCTATTGCAATAGTCATACGTACACACTGCATCCATAATAATTTCACTTGCAACTTATCTTACATTACGCTTACAACATATACACAATTACAGCACCTTACACTTTTTGCACCCTTTCTTGCATATTCTCTTTCTCCTCATTTACCAGTGCCACATTCCAGTAACTTCCCTGTAAATTGTCACGTCATTCCATTTCTCTTCTTTCACTCATGCCTCTACCGTTCATACGCACACGTTTCTCGTTTGCACACCGCTGACCTTGAATTCCATCGGATACCGCTTACGCTGATTTCTGACCTGCTAGAATTCCTTCATAGCGGTTTATTCAATTCCCCATATTTAATTTAATGCTGAAAAATGCCATTTTTTTGTTTTACGCGCTCTATGCCAGCGCTATATAGCGCCCGCAATTAATACATTGAATTATTTTTACCGGATTTTTGCAACTTATTTCGCAACGCCTCCTTCACTATCCATCCTTTTTCCCTACCCATAACCCCCCAATTCCCACCAGTCCCGTAAGACAGAAGACTAGGGTTTACGAAACCCACGTGGGCCTACACAAGCGACTTTTGCCCCTGTGTGAATAGCCTACTAGTGCTCATTAGTTCTGGCTGTAAATCGCCTTAGCGTTCGCTCTATGCACATGCATCCGCAAATGCATATCAATTCACAAACACAATTGGGAATGGCGTGCAATGGTATGACTGGATGTATATTTACTTAACAGATACCGTTCATATGCACAAGAAAGCACTATCAATAGTCACGTACGCATTGGTCAAACCTATAGATAAAACTTGTACATATGTATATGTTACCCACTATTTTATAGCAACATATTTTATGTTGGATATATTATGCATACAAGAATGCATTGAATGCTCTCACTGACACATTGGTCATACCTACAACTAAAATTTGTACATGTATATAGGTTACTCACTATTTTATAACAAATATTTTATGTTGGATATTTTATGCATGCTGTTTTCAATAGGGTCTTCAAAGTCATTGCCTACTACCTTAATTTACTAAACTAATACTGAACTAATCCTTCGCACAAGGACTTGGTAAGGGTTTAGGTGGAGAGAAAAAGATACGTTCAGCGGCATTGTATGTTCTTTCAATGCTACTTGCTTCACATGTTGCCGTTTAACTAGACTAACTCAATGCAACTTCAGGTTTTCTTGTCTGTGGGCCGTCATAAAATAATTATAAAACATAGCTCACATTTGGAATTAGGAGTTGCATCGTCGCATCTTTGAAGAGGGCCACGCATGCCCACGATATATGATCAACCCCGATTGCGCAGATCACACTGAAGATAGAGTTCGGCGCTATTCTGAGTATAAGTGTATCCATGCCAACGCGTATTTGAGCATTCTCCAAGTAGTCCTCAAGCGTATTTCCCAGTGCCCTCCCGTCAACTGGGATAAGGTATTCTACAAAGGTAGTCCATACACTATATTTCAGTCTGGCAAATTGCTTACTCGCTTAATTCATTATTATTCAGCTTCAGTTAGAACATGTCGCAGAATTATAACGAACCTGGGATAAGTTGCTCAAATTCTTCATATCCGTTGCCTACGAGAAAACAAAGGGAGATTACAAATGATAGAAAACAATGTACATCCTTAGGCAAAGGAATATACTTTTACAAATCATCTTGGATTGAGTTCCTGGCTCGAACATGCAGAGCACTACTTAGGGCCTTCACGGACGCGGCGCTATTAACCGATTTTCAAACTCCTAGAACAGCACATTTTATACTTTTGAATGCTTGCGGTTCGAATAGTATTTTGGACTTTGGATTGCATATACCGCTAACACTTCTTTCAAAAACCATTGCTTCTGTAAACTAAATTCTACGAACAGTTCGACGCACAATATTTCGCACTCTTCAAGCTATTCAACTAAGGTTGTGATGCACTTTTGCGGCACAAAATGTAATGTCCATAGATCCTTTATAACCGAAAGTATAAAACCAGCCTCAATTAGTTAAATACAGTACAACTCAGAATTCGTGCGATATACCCACATATGAGAAGGAGCGATACTCTTTCGCTAAAGGGCATTAAATAAGGTTGTAATACTGAGTATCTTGTAGTCTATTCTGAAGTTATTCCAGTCGCGATAGGATGCCCTCCTTTTAACGAGCTTCGTTCTGACCGCTTACAAAAGTTATCCACTGTAAAAAATGGCTACTTGATTAGTATGTCTTATTATCATCGTGTTTGACTGCGTTTGCAAATGCAAATATATTTTATGGAAAATATAAACAACAAAACTCTTCCTTGCACTCGTTTGATAGTATATCATGTCTTCTTTAAATTGCATACTTAAAGAAAGGGTAGCTTTCGGTGTCAAAAAGTTTCTAAATTGCCGAATAAGTTTGAAACCTACCAACTGCTTCATCTGAATTCAAGGTTAACAAACTGCACACTGTGTACATCCTGAGTAAGGAAAAGTAGGCTTTGCCTACGATTTTAAGAAGAAGTCACATGGTTCTCATAAAATATTTCAATGGATGCGGATCGTGCTGTATACCCTATAGGCAGCATTAATAAGTATTAATAACAAACAGCTCACAATCGTAAAAAAACCTTTTAAATAGCTTGTTTATAAACCGAAGGGTACCCTTACCTTAAGCATAATATTTAAAGAAGGCGTTATATACTACCAGACGAGTACAAGAAAGCATTTTTTCTTGTGTGTTTTACATAAAATATATTATAATTTATAAGGGCAGTCAAAATAAATTATAAAAATGCATACTATACAAGTTGCCATTTTTTACAGTGGTGAGAAAGAAGTTCGTTAAAAAGCTAGTATCCCATCTAGACTGAAATGACTTGAGAATAGGCTATGGGATAATCAGTATTACAAACTTAGGGAGTGAGAATCAATTTTCCGCAAACGGCATGTTGCACGAATTCTCCGCCGTACTGTATATGGTGGTCACATGCTCTACTGGATATGTGCATGGGAATTCTGCAGGAGACCGTTGTTCTAGAATTAGTTCAGAGGGCGCCGAAGTAAAGTCGGCGAGGCATTTGTCGATGGGAAAGAGGATTTTCTCTGTGATGAGCATAGGGACCCACCGAGCACGACCAGGAACAAATAAACTAAAGGGGGAACGAGTGAGTATTAACCGCGACAATTTGCGTGAGCTTTCAAAGGCCACCGTATATTACGTGATCCCTTATCTCTTAACAAGCACCACAGTGTTATCGTTTTTGCATCAAAACACGTTCAAACTCAAAGGTAATCTATGCTTTTGTGCGTGGCACCGAAAATAATACTTTTGAAGACTACTTACCGTGCCAATTAATGACCTGTCTTTGACTGTCGTCAGATGAATTGCAAACAAATACTGACTCGCTTTCGTTTCCGATGCGCTCATGGTAATAAGTAAAGATGAAGGCATCACCTTTCTCTTGAACATCTAAATGTCAGAGAAATCAGGGGAAATCTTTCAGTAATTGCTTTGATAAAAGATGCAAAAGTGAAGGCTATGAAATTGCGCTTACGGCATTTTCCATCATCGGGCGATGTTGTGATTTCTGAGCACAATATACTGTTGTCCATGGTGCACTGTAATTTCTGCAAAAAATGTATTTAATAGGGAGGACAAAGATAGCATAAGCATAGCATGCCAACAAATTGTTGTGTGAGCGTTTCTTATTTCTCTAATTACTGGGCCAGAGTTCTTAGCCTGGCTTAAATGAGTAATTGCTTAGCATCTATACTATGGCCTCCGGTGGACTATGCCAGAAGTTCCATTAAAGTTATAAGAAAAAAGATCCAATAAGAAAACTTAACTATCGTCCCAACTTCACTACCAGCCGGATTATTGGCAGTCGAAACATCCGAAATACTGAAATGATGTTTGTGAACTCAATTATGTTTTCTGAGCCAGACAAAGCACAGCGTTTATTACAGTGTGTAGATGGAAATTTTGCCAACAATCACTATGTACTTTTGCAAAAAAAAAGAAAGAATAATAACCTGTCGACAGAACGTGCTGCTCATTGAAGTGCTCAACGGTCGCCTTTTGCTTTGAACAAACACAAACATAGATAAAGATTCCAATTAGTTTAATAGGTTTCAGGATTTGAATGTATTATGTTGCGGATCTCCTTCATGCAATTTAAATGGAAATGTGTGTACGAATCTGGAAGACTTGAACGCATTATATGTCGCGAAGGTTCTGACTGCCTACCTGCCTTCCTTTGACAGCACTTCTTGATTGAGAGCCAGCTCCAACTAATTCAACCCTCATCGGAAGCAGATATTAATATTCTGACAGAACTATCGATATAAGTGCACTCTAGGCGCACAAAGTTATCCGAATGGAGCGAATTCAAAATGGAAATCACGATATTGTCTGCTAGGATTATAACCTGTAACTTACACGGTATTCACGTGGGCCCCAACTTCGTACAGTCCACTGCAGTTGCACAATCTTTGAATCAGGGTACACCACTGTATCCTTACCAATAAATTCGTCCAAACCAAAAAATGAGCACCAACAACTTATTGGTTTTAATTAAAGGCAGTCTATAGTTCGTGTTACACGCCGACATATTTAAAATATTATTACTCTCTCGCCAATCGTCATTGAGTAAGGTTGTAATAGTGATTACCATGTAGTCTATTCTGAATTCTGTTTAGGCACTACAAGATGCCGGCTTTTTAAACAGGCTCTCTCTGACCGCTAACGAAACGTATGTACTGTAAAAGTGGCTACTTAAATATTGTGCATTTTTATCATTGATTTTGACTGCTTATATAAATTCACATACATTTTATGGAAGACACAAACCAAAAACATATTGCTTGCACTGGTTTGGCTGACAATTATGCCTTCTTTAAATTTTATATTCAAAGGAATGGTACTCAAAGAATAGATTAAGATACACTCTGAGCCTCCCATTTGGTCCAAAAGTAAAAGCACACTTTACCTGACCAAACATATTTATAGGATACAAGTTGGAAGTCGTTCGCGTCTTCGTAAATGCATGTGAAGAAGCCAATGGGTTTTTCAGTCTGCGTCATCTCTAATTTTAAAACCGAGTTCTGGCCCTCCTCTTCTAAAACTGAATGTGAGGTCCACACGGTAATTGAAATATCCGAAATATAATAGATTTAAGTGAAAATGTATTAGTCGCTTAGGTTCGCTATGTGACTCACCGCAGGGTGTGGAAATCCCACAAAGTTCGCCCTCACTTGAGGAACATGTGAGCTGTAGTTAAGAATTTTATAGAGAATGTTATACATCATGTAATAAATGCAATAATTTGCCGTTTTATTGGTTCGTAATGAAAACGTTGTGTATTGAATATTTTAAGTGCAAACAAATAAGAATGAATAAAACAAATTATCAGATAGTATACCTATTTTCTCACGTAACGGATGTATTTTGACAACTTACTCTTCTAAATCACGCGTAAGAATGTCAGTAAAGCTAATAGTCGTAAAAAATGAGCTTCCACTTTGGACTCTTCACATGTCTTGTATACATTAACTGTGTAACCGCAAAAGCGTCAGTGAGAAACATCGACGAATCAGGATGGCTTCCTAAAATGTTGTCCCTAACAACAAATACCACAGGCATCTGACTATACCAATGCAAACAGAACGCGATTTTGCAACGACACTGATTGTAGGAATAGCGGGCCATCTGTACATCGGAGATATACAGTACGGCATAGAATTCGTGAAGAATGCTGGCATATGCGAAAGATTGATACTCTTTCGCTAATCGGTGTT
>UYRU01048943.1:0-10056 GCA_900617775.1 Dibothriocephalus latus | reverse complement strand
TGTTCGATCATCCTTCTTCTCAGAATATACACGTTCCTGGAATGCGAACATTCGCTTCCATTCGAAAGAACACATGATTAATTAAACGCTATGCAAGTATAAAATAATAGGAATAATATTTTATATGACGCTATGTTTGCACGTGATAATTTAACTGAACAAAACAAACAATAGGAAACAATAATTGTTCAAATGTTCAAAAATCGATCATCCCACGGGCGACACGTGCAACTACATCCTCAAAGTGCTGATCGATAAAGTGAGGCCACGGTTTAACGAAGAACAAACAGACCAGCTGGCCGAACCACCAGCTAACAAATAACTCATTCAGGTGAGCAACACACGATCTCGGACACTTATTCCGGAATTCTAACGTTTTCAAATAAAGCTTTTTATACAATAATGATTTTTTACGTCCAAATAAGACAAGCTACCTTGTAGTGGAATACCAGCCACTCAGCTGGAGAAAAGGTTAAATTAAAACGCGTAAATTAAAACCAGTCAATCTGTGGCGCAACTGAATTGTTATGTATTTTACAACGAGCCCGTAAATGCAGGTCAACTTTTAATTACCAGGTATCCAGGTTTGTGACCAAGCCACGAGGACATCACCAATCAGCTGACCATTTATCGATACTCCTTGTGCTGTACATTTGTAATAAGTCTCAGCTTCCAACTCTTCAAATAAATGGGACGTATCCGAGGTAGTAACCACACGCTTGAAGTCATCGTGGGAGATTGCAAATTGGTATCGGTCGACGAGGTGCTCGGAACCACTGCCTTTATTCCAGCTCACGCGAATGGAGGAAGCACTTTTAGATCTAGCCGTAAAGCCTACCACGGCAGGTTCTTCTGCAGATAAAATAGAAATGTTGCATGGTGAAATCGGCGAATCTTCCCTTTTCTATGTTGGCTTCGATAAAACATTAGGCAGTAGCATCAAAATTCTATTGCGCATGTAACATTGAAATAATACTTATTGTGCATGATACATCTGAATAAAGGTCTGTTGGTGCAACACACCAGCTGACATAACAGTGAAACAAACGCCTACGGGACCTCTCTCGAGATAATGGATATCCAAACTCCTTTATCAAACAAAGCAAGCACCTAGTGAATGGACGAGGGGTAAAGAAACAACAACCCAAAATTTCGAGAGCCATTACCAACATAAAAAGTGTCTCTAAAACAGTATTTTGACTGATCCAACCCGCTGTAGTGGGCATAGCCCATAAATCTCAGGCGAAAATACACCGCCGTGTGAGGCATACTAAAGACATATTGCAACGTACTGAAACCTATACGGATGTCTACATGATACGGTGCAACTATGGGCTTTGCAAACGCCTTCGCAGCTGTATATTGATCAGAGTGTTAGACACTGAGGATAAAGAACAACGGAAGAACTTTCAAACTTGGCAAAAAAGCTTTGGGAAGGTATATCTGCAGATGAAATAGAAATAGGCTATGGTAGAATTAGCAAGTTCTCTGTTTCCTTTGTCTATAGCAGTGAAGCTTATTTTAAGTGTTCTACTGTGACGTCGGAATTTGATGCTTTTTCCGCAGGCGAGTGCTGCACAGTGTGCTGATTTTTGGAATTTCTAAACAGTTGTGAGCATATCTATACACTTAACATGACTGCAGTCAACATCAACTTTGTGTCCAAATTTGCAAGGTGCTTGGCGCTAATCAAACATTGTTTGTTATAGGTCAACCTTAGGAAAAAGATATAACAAGAATAGATGCACCCTCCGGCTTCAGCTTTCGAATGTTGAGTATAATATAACGTTTTGTCTGTTGTTTTAGGATTAACCAATATAAGTCATTAGAAATGCTACTCAGTTTGTTTATGTGAAGTTTAATCGGTATAGATAATGTTGGTCTACCATTGAAGTTAAACAACTGGAGATAAACTATCTAAACTAAACTATATAAACTAAAAACTAATGAACAAGCATTCGACAGGTTGGTGCATCTGCAATAGGGAATATCGCCAATACATTCACACATACAAACGTTTCCACGAAAAATTTGCACAATATTACATGGGCTGCTTGACAAGTGAATGGATTGTAAATCACTTTCGAAGGGACATAGGGCCCCTAAATGAGAGTCACGGTTGAGTTAATTGGCCAAAAGCTAAACAAATTAAAGCCTGCTATATAATACAAATTATACGCTGTGATATATCACAGTAAGCCAAGATAATTTGTAGGGTGGAGAAAAAGGTAAACGGAACAGACGCGAAAATAAAGTCTTATGTATATGATCGTGATACTGCAAATGCCGGTCATTATCGAATTACCACACAGGAAGCCTGAATGACTACTTAATGGCAACAAATGTGTCACTTTATATCAAAGTCAAATGCATTCATATATATCCTATAGAAGACATTGATCCTAAACATCGTCCTTGCCATTCAATTGAAAAATAGCGTAAGTCACGTAAATGTAAGTCAGTTTTTTAACTGTGTTAACGCTTAACAGAAGAGGAAGGATAACAACAGATGCTCTCGATTCCTGAATAACAAAGGGTCGATTTTTCTACAAACTCGGCAAGGGGACTGAGTCTTAAAGCGGAAGCATTAAATGTAGTTAATTAACAACTTACCAAGAGGCCTGGTTTCTCCTTTAATCCGCGACACAGCATGTGACGGTTGACCACTTCTTAAAATAGGTGTTACCATTATATAGTAAAATTCAGAAGGCTGAAGACCAGTAAAGGTGGCTTGTGTCTCCTCTACTTTAAAGCTTTCGATAGAGTGCTTCCCGGAAATTCGTACTTCGTACTGGCCGCTGAAGTCGGTGGAAATTAGTGGCTTGTCCCAGGTCACAGAGATTGAGGTGTTTGTGGCAGCTGACACAACAAGCTGGCCCGGAAATCGTCCTTCTACAGAATCAATAAAGAGATGCTTCGTATGGTTGCACCAGACAATGTTAAAGTTTTTTAAAGTTACATTCGCACAGAGTGTTTTCACTAGAACTAGACACCCACTTTCGTTAGACAAAAAGCATCGGAGCTCGTCTATGCGAATTCTCCTAACATTTTAATGATGGTAAACTATTTTATTGGTAAAAGTGAAGAGTTCCTCACTGATGATCACTTTCCAAAATCAGATTTATTCTTATGGAATAAACCCCAGAAGGCTGGTGACCAGTAAAGCTGGCTTGTTTCGGCCCTGCAGTAATTCTTTTGTTGTAGTTTTGCCCGAATATTTGTACTTCTTATTGGTCTTTTTGGTCGTTGAACATGAGTGGCTTCTCCCAGGTGACGGATATTGAGGAGGATCTGGCAACTGTCGCGGCAAAATTGCCGGATATCACCCTTTTGCGGACAAAATAAAAGAACTACCTGGCATAATTGCGGCAGGCTCTGCTAATATTAAATTTTTTTACAATACATTCACACGGAGTATTCTCAAGAGCACTGACTAACCCCCTCCCCACGCCCACCCGAACCTCTTTCTTTTTGTATTAACGGAAATATTGATGATGGTTGAGAACACTGAGACCATAGCAGGATGTAAGGTCTATCTTAACTGTGCGACATCTCTACTAGGTCATGCACATAGAGGATGCAGTCGACCTTAACAGGTGTGCACAAAAGCCACAATCATGTCACCATTTACGTCGCTGGTTAAAATTCTCAAGCATTACTGAAGGAATCAGGTTGGTTTGCAAAAAATGCCTGCGTGTTGCATTTCAGCTTTTTTGGGATGACAGGATCTTACAGAGCACTCTATAGTACGTCCTTGGCCAGTTACGTGTGCAATGCTACCATAGTTTGCTGCAGTTCGGCATTTCTACATGATTAAGAGCATAGCTATATATCTCCCAAAAATTCAGTCAAGAGCAACTTTGTGTGTAAATATGCAAGGCGACAAGCGCAGATTAGACTTAGTTGGTTATAGTCTAACGTCAGGTAAAATAATATTGTTTAAGTAGGTGCGGATGCCGCCATGGTTTTATGGTTGCTGTAAATTATTGAAGGATTTGTCCTTTGTTTTTAGATTAACATAATACGAATCGCTATAGAAAACACCTGAGTTATTTGATGCGAATTCCATTAACATTTTAGTGATGCTAAACTATTTTCTAGTAAAACTGAACTGCTCCTCACTTTTGACCACTTTTTGAAATAGGAAAAACTCTTGTTAATAACCCGGGAATGATGGCATGTCTTTAAGCAAGCCTATGCATAATCGACTCACTAGGGTACAAGTTACAAGTCCGAAATTTTTTGGTGAGATACATTATACCATACGCTTCCTATTAACAGTGTAGAGACAGTGCTGGCTAAAGAAACAGCAGCTTTTTAAATAAGATATTCCTCTTGAAGATAAGGACTTTGACTTAAAGCAAGGATTGTTGTTTGATCCTCTGCATTCCACTTTATAGCACTGTCTACGTATCTTGTGCATAATAATGATTTATAATTTTCATGGTTACAAGCTTCAAAAATGCAGCAGTTACTCATGTAAGGTATTGCTGAATTTAGTTATTATGTTTTACATAATAGAAATTAAGTGATGGTTTACTGCTCTCTTAAACACGTCAATTGCTAGGGGAATTCCGTGCAGTCAGACGAAGAGGAAAGTGAAGGATTACTTTGTTAACTGACGCCAGTCAGTCTTTAGCGCAAATAAAGTGTAATGTATATGAGCATGACACGATTAATGCAGCTCAATGTTGAATTACCAGCTATCCAGGTATATGCGCCAGTCCTTAGGGGAAGACCAATCGGCTGACCATTTTCTAACAATGCTTGTACGGTGCATGTATAGTAAGCAGCGGCTTCCAAATTTTGAAATAAATGAGACGTCTCTGAGACAATAAGCGTACGCTCGAAGGTTTGGTTTGCGATTGAAATTTGGTACTTGACGCTCAGTCTGTCGAAAGCACTTATTTTCTTCCACGTCACACGGATGGAAAAAGGACTTTCAACCTTGGCAGAAAACCATCCAACATACATAGATGTACCTGCAGATGAAATAGAAATGGTGCATGGTAAAACCATTGAGTTCTTCTTTCTCAGTGAAATATTTTTTACGCATTTTATATTGGTGTCATAGTTGGACATTGTTTTTGCAGCCACTTGTTACATAGTTTGCTGAAACTCGGCATCTCTAAACGATTGTCTGCATACATATACATTACGCAAGACTGCGGTCAAGGATGACTTTTTGTTCAACTATGCAAGGTGCTTGGCGAAGATGAAACTTTGCTGGTTATAATGCAATATGTGGTAAATAATATTACTTAATTAGGTGCACCTTCGGTTGTGGTTTTGTGGTTGATGAGTTTAATAAAATGTGTTGTCCTCCATTTTTGGATGAACATAATATCAGCCATTAAAAAAGCACCTGAGTTCCTTTATGCGAAGTTCGGTAATATTTTAGCACTGGTAAACGATTTTGTGGTAAGAGTAAAGTTTACCTCCTTTTTTTCTAGACCTACCTACTATAGTTCATCAGACAAAGTAAACATTCGAAGTATAGTGCCATTGTCTACCTTATGGATTCGAACATAGTCCAAGAAGATTAAGGCAGCAATTTTACGAAACATCATAAAACAATTTTATTTTCAGCTTTAAAATATGTTTTTCTACACTCCGAACCCTACGTGCAAAACTTTTACATACTTAAGAGCAAAGTCTTAACGGAGTTTAAACGTTTCAATATTCCCTCTACAGTGGGTGCTTGCTTCCTTTTAACTCAACAGCTCTGAAACCACCTCACGTATATTGCATTGAGTAACTCGGTTTAAGATTTATTTTACTGACATAGCGAAGATAACATCCTTTTAAATGATGAGGTCTGGTCTTGTGCACATTTTTGGGAATAACATGAATACCATTATTTAAGATAGGTCACACTGTTGCAGTGATTGTCCTCTATCTTTTGAATATTATGGATATATTAAGTTTTATATTTCATAAACCGCAACTGCTTAAAAACCTCGGAAGCATATAAGATAAACAAAATTGTTCTAGGACCAATTATCTGCTTAATTATGCGCTTCAGACTGCAAATACTCTACACAATTGACATTAGCATTTTTAAATGAGAAAGTTAGACAATAACGAAGTCTACACTAACAAGGGCAAATAGAATATCGCATGGTCTATTAAGGGGGATTTATGATACCCGTTGCGGGAGCGAAAATAGCAGCATTTCCATTCACTTGCAAGCGCTTTACTATGATGAGGGTTTATTCAAATAACAGCGATGCTATCGGGATAGCAAGAAGACCCGGGATTGTTGGCCAAAAAGCAGAGAAGATGTTTACCGACCAGGTTATTCATATGAATTCGCTAGTATCCCCAACAAATTCTTATGTTCCTGTTTGCGCAAATATTCCATGTCAAAAGTGAAATTCGTCTGAAAAATTAAATGCAAGGAAGCTGCTCCACTAAGAATTCAGAACGCCGGGTGTAAATTCTAATCATCGGATACGTAGATTTAGATTTTGTACCCTTCAAGTATTTTAACATACAAAAATGTTGGATTAGGAAAAATGAAACCTACCTCAACGGTTTCTGAAAAGAAAGCACTTTGTTGGTTATGGAGCTTAACAGTGTCTCGGCTGTCGCTAGCACCTGATTGTGTATGCTAGTGACAGGCTGGTAAGGATTTGAATAACAAATCCTGCTATTTTAGCGGCAAAAATGAAAAACGTATAAGACCGTATTTTCAATAGCTTCAGCAAAAAATGCCGGCCATGAAAAATAATTTCTCGGCAGACAACTTACGCGTCATGTCAAAATGACTTCCTTCATTCCATGCCACCCCTCTGGAGGGTGAACCTGCACCTGCACCAATATTATCCTCCAAGAGAGGTGGATCTGCTGAAGAAATAGAAATTATGTATGGCAAAATCAGAAGGTTCTCCGTTTTTTCTTCTATTCCCGTTAATCTCTTTGATGTAATTTAAATTAGCTTCGTATTTGGATACGGATTTCGCAGGCAATTATTACATCGTTTTTCTGCACCTTGGAATTTCTCGACGATTATGAGCACATATACATATAAATACCTATTTACTAAGAGTGCTGTCGGAAGTAACTTTGTACCACAAAATTGCTAGAAGCTTCGCGTGGATGAGACCATGTTGGTTATAATGCAAAGTTAGGCAAATGCTATGTTTTAAGTGGGTGCACTTTCCGTCGTGGTTTTGCGGTGAATGAGAAAAATATAAAGCGTCGTCCTTTTCTAGGAGTAACATAATATCACTCGATAAACAAAAAGCCCTTTAGTTCTTTCAGGCTTGTAATAAACCTCTCCCGGTGAACGATCTTCTTTCATCTGACATATAAAAATGAATGACTATTTAACAAGACCGCTGTCGGTAGTGTCTTTATGCCAAAATGTGCAATATGCTTCGCGTAGATGAGGCCTTGTTGGTAATTATGCAAATTTAGGCAAGTAATATGTGTTAAGTGGATGCATCTTCCGTCGTGGTTTAGCGGTTTCATGAGTATAACATAATCTTTCGACCTCTGTTTTAGAATGAGCATAATATCACTCGATAAATAAAAAGCTCCTGAGTACCTTTACGAAAATGTTACTGACATGTACGTGATTGTAAACTATTGTGTAGTAAATGTGAAGTTTTCATCCATTTTGTGGACTTTTGTAATATATGTTTAAGAAGAATCCTTACTGTGTCAAGTGGAAGAATTTAAATTATACACATATTTTTCACAGCGTAAAATACCCATGGGGGCGTTTGCTTGAGGTAGGATTATTTACGCCCGTAGCGTTTTCTCTTGTTTTATCTATGTTCCACCTCATTGCTCATCAAAATTGTCGTCGCCAACAAACTGAAACACTGCTTTTTGCTACCACAACACACATATACGGCCATGTTATTCTATATGTTTTAATTATGAAGCATATGGCCGATTCATTATATAATATGTCAGAAAAACTCCCCTTTTGCATTCAAGACATGGTCGTATTTCTGATTTGCGCAAAAACAATTCCCAGAATGCAATGTACGTCGGCAAAGTCGATCTTAAAGTATTCCGCCAGAAGGACAGTATATTTTTAATCAATATTGATAATCTCGGCCTACCAAATAAGCTAAGATAATAGGGTACACTTAACAAAACTGTCTAAACTAGAGCCTAAAGTCAACTAAACTAAAATTAAACGAATTAACTAGGAAATGGAGGGAGCAGTAGCCAATGCAAATACTTCGGCCCTGTAAAACAGCATACTGTGTATGGGGGTAGCTGAAGCCGTAGAGCAACTACATAATAACTATATAAGCCACGTACACATGGATAACCTATTCGAGATACAGGTTTGGAGCGGTAACTGCAGCCCTAATCAAACTATAGTTTATACAAATTTTGGCTGCAGTAGCAGCGTTCACGATGTATCAAACTGTGGTTTTGGCAAAATAAAACAGCGGATCTCACGTCTTCAAAAGTTGAAATTGTTTTGCTAGTATTATCATGACCTTTTTTCGAAAGCTGAATTCGTTATACCATTTTACTGTTCACGTAATAAATTGCGCACAGCCATCTTCTACATTTTGAACTTATATTAATGTTCTTGTGCATTGCTTCCCTTCACCGTCATGTCTTCCCTACGATTTTCTTTATAGTTCTAGCACACCCTTCTTCTGGAACAAAAAAAACAATTTATGGCAAAAACTTACGTAATTAGGTACAAATATTTAAAGCCCCTTCCTAGTTGATATATCTAAATTCCCTACTTAAATAAGTGTTTTCTTTTTAAAAGAAACGCTAAAGAGGCGAGACTGTGTCAGCAAATGCATGCTCCACTCAAACCCTTTATATCTGTTCTGCCATCGATCGCTCATTCAGTACCATGAACTTCTTAAAAAAAACCGTCGACATATTTTTAGGTTAAGTCGTAAGGCTACAATATGTTAACGTATGCCAATACTCGGAAGTATAAAACAGAATAGAACAATATTGTGAATAGGGAAAGCTATGAAGAGCACTAACCAAACTTCTCTCCACCGATGAACCGGCACACCAGGAGCAGAGCGAGGAAATGAGAAAACATGCGCACAGGCGAATTAATTCTTCCAAAGAAAACTCATATTGATATAGCAAATGAACAGAATTTTTTTTCGACTGAAAGTGTATTATTCTCAGTCATTCGACCTTTGCGCACAGGTAAGAGCAGGCGCGCAAAAACAAAATTGTCTAGAAAAATTTAATGTGCTAGTCGTACGCTAAGTTGCCAGCAAACAAAATGTGTGGATGAATACAGTCATGTAGCTGACTGAGTCTTTAGGAAGTATTTTTTGTTAGTCAACGCTTTACTATCTCGTATAAACGTCAAAGCAGGCAAAGGATGCCTATCTTTGAAGCTTCACTATTTTTAAGGAAAACGTGAATCTGAAACTTAAACGGAATGACGTTATCTTGCAATGATCAATTAAAGCGTGGTATTAGTTACTTAAAAGAAGCGAACAGAGCCTAACGTATTTAGGCAATAGTTTTAAGAATTATCAACTCTACTTTTAGATCGAAAACGGTTTTCATTAAAACCTCAACCATATATGGAAGGTAGGTACATAATAAAGGTCAACGTATAAGTGGATTTTAAAAATTGTAATGCTTACGGCACGGTCGTTATTTGCTGGCTTTAAACTCAACATGCCTGAAGCCCTTATACACAAATTGCACTGGGTAGGTCGATTTAAGCTTTCTTTTTACAACCATGACGCAAATAACAGCTGTTGAAATAATGAGGTCTACTCAAGTGCACAATTTTGATTATAACAGGAGTACTATTAATTCTGATGTGCCGCACTGTTTCAGTGATTATCCTATATTTTTCACATATTATCAATATATTAAGCAACGACAACAAAAAGGCCGACATGTATAATCAAGCAGAATTTTTCTAGACGAAATTAAGTGCCTTATTAAGCGTCTAGTTTGCCCCTTCTATTAAATATTGAAGTAAACAATTTTAAATTAAGAGTCTCAGTTGGTCTGCTCCCCAACGAGGGATAAGCATATTTTAGACTTAATTTTCACGAACGACATTTCTCCCCTTTTCGTTGA
>UYRU01048941.1:266-12305 GCA_900617775.1 Dibothriocephalus latus | reverse complement strand
GCCACCAATGATAAAGGGGACAAACACAGACACAGTGACACCGGCACTGTCCTTTGTGTGATCGACGTACGGACTGGCGCGCGAAAGGCGAGCGAAAGGCGGGTGGCGCGTAGCGTGTGACTGTCATACGGACAGGCGCGCATACCCGCGTGAAGAAGGCGCAGAAGGCATTGTAATCTGACCCTTGGGACCAATGATAATGGAGGTCCACACAGAGGCAGTCGAGACTTTTATTAAGTATACAGATTGCCTGATGATGAATTAATCGAAAACAATCGTTCGCCTTACTTGACTTCTGAATGTATTATTTGTTCACTGATATAAAATACTTAGGACCCTACGACTTCTAGATACTAGCTGTCATGTCTTCTGGGGCGTTCAAAAAGCATCGGAAGACGGATAGGCCAGGGGAGCCTTTTGATAACAGAAAATAAATGATATATTTAAATCCTTCTACTGTGAACGTCTAAGTAGTCGTTCCTATGTACACATCGCAAACTGTAGTTAATGTAACGATGCACACACGCGCGCCGGGCGGCTCATGTTCCCTGATAAAAAAAGTAAATGGCATTATTAAGTCGGTATACAAATGCCTACCTCATGGAATTTCTGGGAGACCGTTTCAGTCATCCTTCTTTACGAATCACTCATGTCTCTAGAGTCGAGTATAATGAGGACTTACGCGTGGCTTTGGGCTGTGTTTACTCTTCTGTGCCTTTCCGCAACCCAGAAAAGTGCACTCAAAAGATGAAAGTAAGAGGACCGGTTATTATCCTGCTGGGAAGCAGATCCTACAACCTGAGGCCACGTACTACGCATGTTTAATAAAAAAATATTATTTCATATGAGCGGGAATAAAGAGTTCATAAAAACGGGGATCTGTTGCAGTCCATGCAGCATTCCAATAAAGGAACGGGTTACATCTTCAGGTGGTTTCTTTCTTAGCTATGTTTTTAACTTGCCGGAGGTTGCACCTTAAAGAAATCCCATGTTTGTAACGGAAGATGACTCCTGTGGATCCCCTTCTTCTGCTTTTCCGTCGAAACGGAAGGCGAGGACAAACGCTAATCACAACGACCCACAATTCAGGTACGAAGTGGCGAAAAGAGAATTTAATAGCGACAGCTTTGCGTTCCGTACCATGCAATAGAAGAATAACGTGTGAGATCCGTTTGGAAACCGAAGATAGCTACGACAATCGACAGTTGGGTTTCACTGGGTAGATGTTCACATCGGCCTTTGCAAAGGACTGGCCGTTTCCGAAAGCTACGATTGGACAGACCTAATAACAGTATACTAGGATAGATCTACTGTCGCTTTTGACGATGTTCACAACTAGCTTCAGTAAGGTGAAGTCAGACGCGCTGACTGCAACTGTTTTATAGTGAAAGTAGACTAACAGGATCTACCTCACTCTATCACTACTCTCTGACCTGTATCCGATGTAAGGACAAAAGTCGAGAAGATCGGAGATGGGGGAGTGCGCAGGCCATCGGCGCAGCTAAAACTACAATATGCGTACCAACAGCACTCCTTGCTAGTTGGGTTCCCTCGTGCGCTAGAGTGCCATAAAGGCCCCATTAAGATGGAGCCATTTCAGCCTGACTCTCAGCCCACCAGTTAGCCATTTCACACATGAAGACATACAGTAGACGCCAAAGATCATGCAGCACTCCGACATATGCGAAAGGTTGATACTCTTTCGGTAATCGGCATTGAATCAAGTTGTGATACTGATTATCATGTAGTCTATTTTGAAGTCATTGCAGTTAGGATAGAATGCGGTTTTTTGAACGAGCTTCGTTCTGACCACAAGCAAAACTTTTCTATTGTAAAAACTGGCTACTTAGGTAGTATACCTTTTTATCCTTTATTTTGACTGCTTTTACAAATTCGACTATAATTTATGGAAAGCATGGACGAAAAACTTATTTCTTATACCTGTTTGATAGAAAATTACGCCTCCTTGAAATTGTATACTCAAAGAAAGAGTAGTTTTCGGTTTTAAAAAAAGTTGCTAATTACGAGCTTTTTTACAATTTTGAAGTGCTTATTCATAATACATCGTATCCGTCAATCTATTAATGTTGCCTATACTGCATAAAATATTTTCTACATATATTTAAATATTTTATGACAAATACGTGACTTCTTCCTCAAACTTAGGCGAAAACGTACTTTTCCTTAAACAGAATGTCCATAGTGCGCAGTTTTTAAACCTCGAATTCGAGTGAAGCAGTCACAAGGTTAGAAAATTATTCGGCAATTGAACGCTATCCTGTCTTTGCGTATAAAATTTAAATAAAGTGTTATTCGCTATCAAACAAGTACAAGGAATAACTTTTTCGTCCATGTTTTCCATAAATTATAGTTGAATTTGTAAAGGCAGTCAAAATAAATGATAAAAAGGCATACTACCTAAGTAGCCCGTTTTTCCAATAGATACGTTTTGCTAGTGGTCAGAACGAAGCTCGTTAAAGAACCTGCATCCTATTCTAACTGCAATGACTTCAAAATAGACTACATGATAATCAGTATCACAACTTAAGTCAATGCCGATTACCGTAAGAGTATCAATCTTTCGCATATGTTGGAATGTTGCGTGATCTTCGGCGTCTACTGTACACTGGGCTGACTGCGCGGCCCGAGTTAACGCGTCAGTTGGCAACCCTCCAAGCCGCGGCTTTTGGCGCCCCGTGATTGCTTCGGGCGCGTCAAATTGATTATAGTGAGGTGAGAAATGCTCTGAGAATCGATTTCACTCTCTCCCCACCGCCAGCAACAGGCCACCGCCTAGCCGAACGATCGCCTGAAGTGGGATAGACGCAGTGGCTGACACATCCGGCAAACCCGTCTGCGCGATCCACCGCACGACCTGGCATCCTTGATATGCGCACCAGGACTCACATAGCCAGGGGATTAGAAGGAGCTGGCGCCTCCTGACTCCCAGCGTCACTCATCAGCCACTTTCCACACACAACGCACACTTTGCTGATGTTGTGTCCGCTAAATGCGTCATCTGACAGTGCATTCAGTGGAAACTCAACAAAAGACGGCAATACCATATATCACAACACCTGGCATAAGTCTTGAAAAGCCTCACCGAACACATGACGGAACGTCGAAGACAAAGGCTACGAAAGTGATGAAAGTGAGGACTGTTTAACTTAGGTGCCTGGTGATTACCAAGAAAATTCCCCCCCCCTGCCATATGTTTTACAGGTTTTCAGGGAGTCACGGGTAAATTTCTTCAGAAACCAGTATTATCCGAGTTGTTCATGTATGGATGTTACTCGAAGTATTGTTTTGAGACAGCAGTGTCTACGTCCAATTGACCATGGACAGCTGTTTCAGGTCCAGGTCAGCTGACCAGGTCATCAGTTACCTTTGCTCTCGCCGAATATTCTAGTACAAACGGGTAAACGCGAAAGCCTAAACAATTTTCTATCTATCCTTTTACCACAGGACATCGTTCTGTTGTATTTTTGAATTTGTTCTGGTAGTCTCCGGACCATCACACATTTTTTCCTTTTTTTCACCTCAGTTTCCACGGAAGCTTTTCAATGATGCGATAATGTATTCCAACTCAGAAGCGAGCTGATCTATATATATTTCCTCGGTATATGCGTTTCTATATCCACTCCTTGATCACCCTCTTATAGAGCGATGTTTGAACACGAAAACGTTACTGTACCAGATAGTATTGCCGACAAATAGAAGAGAGAATGGGACGGCCAATTCTGGCTTATTAGCCATTATCAGTCTGCCATATCAAACTCCAAGTGGAGCACCATCCGAAGCTCGAACTCGCGACCTATTTTATCAGAAATCGAACGCTCTAAATATTGAGCCACGTGATCGCTGTCTTGCCAGTTTAGGACGGGAGGTATTGATACTCATTGATGAACTTTTATCAACCGTTGTCAGGTCCCGAAAAATGAGGCAGAAGAAATTTCCTTCAGCCGTCGGTAAACGTTCATTCACGAGTGGTGCTGTGACATCTCACATGAAATTCCTTCGCACCTGAAAATATTTCAGACTCTCAGATGCATCAAACGACACTCAAGTAACCAGTGAGAAGTAAAAGGCAAACACAAGCCACAACTAGAACACGTTCGATTTAGGATCCCTGTAGGAAATAAATTGGCGAAAACTAAGGAAGAGTTTAGTCCGCATGAGAGCATTAAAATATATGGAAGAGTAGAGGTTACTAGAGAGAGCATACAGTGATGCACTTTACTGTTGTATTCATCAAACTGATTATGTGGTAAGACATTTCCCGGCACCATGTCTGGTAACTTGCAGTTTTGTTTCTTAAGACTGAGATATAAAAGATATTTTATGGCCACAATAAATCATAGGGAAGCTTTAATTATAAATGTGAAGGAACGAAGGATGAAAGTTGGGAGATCTCTTTGTACATTACTTCACAGTTGTCAGCAGAGGATAAATGTGTACACATGCTAGACCAATTTAATGGACTTGGGGTGAGAAAATGTAAACACACAATACAGAGCCAGGTCGATGCAGTCGCAGTTATTGCAGTTGGCCCTATATAATAAAAATCAAGATCATATAACGCAAAAAGTGCACCTATATAGGCATGACGACTTAAGAAGCAAACTCTCGGATAAAGGAAATTGACAGAAAATTGGTGCGCTTCTTTCTGAGCTGATTTTGTACAAGGCAAGCTTGTAAAACTGGAAGGGCACTGCTTAGCTGGTGTCAACTCTTTTAGGCACTATCAGAAGAATTCATTACTTCTGTTCGCTCTCACGCAATATACGTTGTCCTAAAATCTTCAGTTCGAATGAAACTTTTCAGACGATTTTAGTCACTGTTTCATGGCCTGTGGCACAGATTGTATGCTCATTATTTTATTTTTCATTCATGACTCACATGGGATGTCCATCCCTCATGAAAACTCCAGATAGCTAACTTGCCCACGCATGAACGGAGAGAAATACTTGAGTCCTTATGGCTGAGATCGAAAAAAAAGTTCTAGATCTAGTCTTGTGCACAATAATGACCTGTTTAATTTCACAAGTTCACTGCTAAATGACTCACTTTTTGGCTCCCGATTCCGTCTTTGTCATAAAACGTCTGGGGGGAATGGCAACGGTTTGGGTCAAACCTTCAGTAACAACAACCGTCGTGTGTAGCAGGTTTACGTAGCGAATTTCAATGGCTGGTAAATGTTTAACGTAGGATTTGACCAGTCAACTAGTGCCCCAATGTTTCTGAAAATACTGAGTGAGCTCAAAACCACCTAAAAAAATTGAAAGGTCGGTATATTGGCATAACGAAAGGGTTGATCAGCAAGTTTTCTGTGCCGAGAGCCGTACTTTAAGAGCTCTCGGGTAGAAATAGAAAAGGCCAGCTTAAATCCCAATATCACAACAAACTGATACAACACCAGAAAGGAAAGATGCAATTAAAGCAGATTTAAAGGATAACTATTGCCTATCAATTAACCAGCGATAGGTAGAGAGCAGGCAGTAACAGCTTAGAAATAAAAATCCGCCGTTTCAATTGACACGAGAAAACATTTCATGAATGTATCTTCCACTAGGACTGTCATTACGCAAATAGGCTTCCAAATTTGCTGCACTGCGTGTTAGGACTAGAAAAATTGTCTGCTTTAGGATCCGAAGGCAAGTAATAAATAAACCGTCAGGTCATTAAGCCATTTACTTTAATTCAAGCAAATTGTCTTCCTTGACACTCTGAGTAAATGAAGCCTTGGGACGTTCCCATCGACAAATCCTCTTACGCCAGTGGAAGCTAAAACAAATACTGATTGTGCTCCAGTCATAAAGGGGGCTTAGTGTTGTAAGGGGACTATTTAACGAACTAGCTACGGGCAAACTTTGTACTGGAAAGCCAATCCACCATTGCCGTTTGCTAAGGTGCTTTGCGATACAAAAGAAAGCTAACTTGGTGTAAGAGAAGTGGGCTTCTAGAGCAGGAATGAATACAGTTCACGATAGGAATATCTGCCCTCTTAATAGTGACAATAATGGAGATGAATTTAGCACTGGTTAAAACAAGATGGTTACTGCAGACTCATTTTTAAATTTCCAAAGAAAACGATGTGTCATAGTAGCAAATCTAGAAGCAAGTGTACGTAGTAGGAATAGAAGTATGCTTACAAGATAACCGCTTGCTTTTTATGAAGAACATTAAAGTGGCTGTAAAGCCTTAAAGTAATCAATAAGCTGCTGGGCAAGTTTCACCTTTCTGCCTGCATTGTGTACAGTTCTGTGAAACTGGACAGCAGCAGAATATTGGATCACGCGTGCGCTAGGATGAAGCCAACAACCAACGTTTGCCGATGATTAACAGCCTTCATATTTATGTTTGATGAGAGTTTCAGTCTAGGTCTTTACATTGCAGTGGAGGATAGGGAAACGCATCGAAAAGCTTTTGAATGTTTCAACATTGCAAATGAATGTGGCAGCCTTGTGCTTTTTATAAAAAAACAAATTGTCGGAAATCTCAAGGAGGGATTAGCCGGCATAGCTACAATAAAATATCAGTAAGAATAGGCCTCTTTAGGAACATCTTTAAGTGACGTTTTATAACGCTGTCTTAACTAAAATAAACCTGTTTTTCAGTGGTTTTGCGGTACGAATTTTCCTGCGTAAATGACGGATACTCCGTAGTCTCTTCTTTTGAAGATTGAAATCCGACGGATCTTTGACGGTTGACCAGCGGTACGGCCATAAGTAGCTCGGAAGGAAGCGTGAACGAAAAAGAAGGATGAAGGTTGGAAACTCTTCTCGAATCGTTTACCAATTGCAAGTTGGGGATAAAGCCATGCAAATGCGAGAGCAGATTAGTGGATTTCGGCATAGAACAATACCCTGTAAGCGGACACAATGACACTGGAAACTTTTATTCTTTCAAAGGGTCTTGCGAAATAGTAAACAGTAAAGATTACAGAACGCGGTCACTGGACGTGTCAACGCCGGGTGGCCTTAGGAACAAACCACAGTTGCAAAATAAATAATACTTAAATGGCTCGTTCCGGTTTGAGTTTATTCTATATGATTCACGTTAATAAGATTGGAACGACCATGCTTGTTGTAGGTCACCTCATTGTGTAACTCTCTGGAGAGTTCAGTATGTACGTATTCTCATTCCGTGGTATACCTCGTCTTCTATTAATCTCGTGTCCGAAGGAAAGGTTTAAGTCGTCCTTTAATGAACTTTGTAGTAGATGGTATGTATGTGCATATTTTTGGACTTCATTTCCATCATTTTTCTGGGAGTTCCCACTCTCGAGAATAGTCCAGACAGCTACTTTTCCCAGGCAGGACCTGGGACGAGTACATGCATCTCGTGGGTTGTTATAAAAAGAGCCGTTGATGAACCAGGCGCGTACACATATATATATACGCATGACGGTTTAAGAAGCAAACTCGAGGAAAATGAAAACAAATGATGCGTTTCGTTCTGAGTGTATTTATGCAAGGCAAGCTTATAAAATTGGTAGGGCACTGCTTACTTGGTGTCAATTTTTTGAGGGACTATCAGAAGAGTTCATTTTCTCTGTTCACTCTCACGCAATAAACGTTGTATTAAAATCTTCAGTTCGAATGAAAGTTTTCAGAGAATTTTAGCCACCATTTCACGAACTTTGCCACAGGTTGGATGCTCATTTAGTTTATTCCTTATTTATGACTAAGCTAGGATTTTCAATTCATATGAATACTCCAGATAGCTAAGTTGCCCACGCATAAACCGATAGAAATACTTGATTCCGGCAAAATTAGCTTATGTAGGCCTACTCACTAATCCCTACTCTCTGCAGGTTTTCCTATGAAAACGGTGGTTATAGGGTTTTATTTCGTGGGGAATTAGGACACGCAGAATAATATAGTTTAATAAATGCTAAATACATTTTATTTTACTGTATTTAGAGGTATTGTTGATTTATATCTGTAGATTTTTCTAATCTGTATTATCGTTTAACTTATTGCGGACAACCCGAGTATCAAATTGCAGGTTTCTTGATTCCTTTAGGCTGACACAGAAAAAAAAACGTTGAAGAAGTAGTTGTCCGCACAACTATAACTATTCACTGTTAAATTACTCACTATTTGGCTCCCAATTTTACCTTCGTCATAAGACTTCTGGCGGACATTGTGACGGTCTACATCAAACCTTCAAAAACGAACGCTGGCTGGTGTAGTAGGACCATTTAGTGAATGTTGAAGTTTAGTATCAAGTTCAATCTTGGGCTCCCTAATTAACTGACCAGTCGGATAGTGTTCCAGTGCATTCTGCGCACCGCCTGACGCGATCTGGACCACTCACGCCCGGTGACAGGTTGTTCGGAGCGGAGAATTAACGTTGACCTGTGATTGTAGATATTGTGCATTAACATAATGCAAGATTCTATCAATATATTTGCTGCCTCGTGAGCAGTAGGTAATAAAAAAGGCCAGATTTGACACCAGTATCATCGTACCATGATTACCTGTGGACCAGAAAGATGCAAGTAAAGCCGATTTGACGCACGACTTTGGTCGAGCAGTTGGCAACTGATCATAGGTAGGTAAAAAATAGGGTAAACTAGCTCTTTACTGACAATTCGGTGTGCAAAAGAAAATGCAAACATAGAATACGAACTTCTGTGACTTTACTATTAGCTCATTTCTGGATTAAGGATTTAGAATTGGCACCCTATAAGTTATCATAACTGCAGCATAAGCTTTGATGTATTAAAAAGCTTGGCGTTAATCATGTCTTTCATGTGTGTGTTTCTATCAATGAGAAGGCACAATTCAGCTGCAATTATATTTTCTAATGCGTGATAAAGTGTCAGTTCATCGTATTGCGTAATATACCGTAGAAATGAATCTCTTCATATAAAGAAGTATTATTGAACATTCTGCCGCGTAATTATGCCAATACGATCGTCCGTTTACATTAAATCATCAACTAACAACCAACAGTTATTCATGAGTAGTGTATATTAACCAAAACTCCCGAAATGCGTAAGTGTTTGTTTGATCGCTCAACAATCTGCTAATTGAGCTCTCTTAGGTTACCAGATTAAAACATGCCAGTTCTGACTTCAGATGGGTCTTCAAGCCTACTACTATAAGTCAGTTAGTATACCACAGTCCGTTGATCTCAAGGTGTACGCCTTCAATCCCAATTATAAGGAAATTATTTAGTCGTGAACTGTAAAGTCATAAATGTTAAAGAAGTTTAAACAGTCAAATGGCACAAAATTTTCCCACCTACGCCTTTATGGTTGAATGGCCTTAACTTTCTTCACATGTGGATGTAATCAGCTCAAATCACGATTGTGGGACCATTAATACGACAAAATGTATATCACATGTCTTCCATCATCAGTGTTTTTGTATAGCATGCCGAAGTCATGAGTCATATGGAATGGTTGTAGGGGGCTACAAAGGACATTGCCACTGCATTGGCAGATCCCAGAGTCTTACTATTAAGAGCCTGTTCCTGACTAGAATTTTGTTTTTGCAGAAAACCAGTGCATGACCTTAACGCCTTTGTGTATATGGGTGTGTGTTTCGCTTGATCCCAGCGGGGTGCAATCGATACTAGCAGGAGAAAGTGCACCTCGCATGAGTGAGCTTTAAAAAGCACAGTGAATAGGCACACATTTTTCACGGGAGCAGAGAACTGAAGGATGTCTAACAAAGATTCACAGCTTCACCAGGCTAGAATACATGCATCAATGATGTCTGACGATCAGGAACAAGTGGCCGCACAGGCTGCCCTGGAAGCCCTGCAAATGCACACGTCTGAAAGCGCTATCGCGAAAAATATCAAGCAGGAATTTGACAGACGCTATAAGCCCGCCTGGAATTGCATTGTTGGGAAACATTTTGGGAGGTATGAAGAGGACCGAAATTATGCTGCATTTGCGAACATTTATCCGTCATAATAAAAGCCTAAATAGATAAATAGTGAATCCTTATCAGATGTAATCTTACTGATTATAAATAATCAACTAAGGAACCTTAATTAAACGCGGCTCAGGTTGTTATCCTATTATGACATTCAGTTTTTTTTCCTGCTAGTATTAAGGTATGCATTTTTATATTCACCTGTGTCAGGCTTGTTCAGCCAAGGCGTTTAAAACGTGTACTATTGAACTCAGCCATTTTCATTTGATTTACGCGCCTTTTCATATAAACATCGGCAAAAGTAGTCTATGTTGCGTACCTCATATACCCCCAGTTCCAGCATTTTGTCCTAAGAAGAAGTTGGTTATAGGGCTTTTGGGCGGGAAATAGGATAGGCTGTGAAGAAGGTTTTTACAAGTAAGTGTAATCTGAAAAAATGTAGTGGAATATTTGTCCCGCGGCCGCTGCGAGTTAGTTGTTCCACATGTAAATTGAAGGTGTGCGCGGCGCCCCGCGCAGCGAACCATACTAATCTAACTCCAGAACGGTAAATTGGACCTCAGGGGAGTTGAAGTAGACGACTTCCTAACCAACACTTCTATTTTTCAAGAAACCAACAGCCAACCCGCAATACTTTAAACAATAATACAGTTTAGGAAAATGTACACATACAAATAAAAAAAATTTCTTGATACAATAAAATTAAAGGCCTATCCCAATTCGTCACCCAAACAAAGTTGAAAATTTTTAGTTACTTTCACTTTATAGTTTATTGGATTTCTTCATATTTCTAAAAAATGGTGGTTAGGAGGTCGTCTACTTCAAAATACCTGGGCTCAAAATTATATTTCTTGAATTAGATTAGTATAATTCGCGGCGTGAAGGGCAGCACACATCTTCAAATTACATTCGCAACAAATTTACGTTGGTTTATTTTATTTGGTTTACCTTATAGTTAAGCGCATATCGGTTTTTTGTAGATTCATCATTTCGCCCTATTTCTTAAAAATCTCCTTCCTTCAGAGTAGCTTTCGTATGAGTAAATGTCTTGTATTCCGCTTAAAGTGGACATCACATAGCTTCTACCCCTAGTGAAGCTGAACCTTCTATAGATCAAAAATTGTTTGTTTTCATCCTCTCGTTTTATTCTTTCGATGCTAAGTTTTCTTTTATTCATTTTCTTAATGCCTTGTTTCGCTTAAGCTGATCCATACATTTGTCCTAAGAGCAGTCGATCGCTCACTTACGACATATTTTAACCTATACGGCTAAATATGCTGCCTACGGTGTAGAACAGTTGAGCCTAAAGCTTGAACGTTTGCCTTTATCAAAAACAGTCGTTTGAGAAGACCTTGTTCATAACGTGCACTGTTTTATTTTCGTTTAGTTATGTAACGCACGAAAGAGACAATTTCATTCACTTCACACTCGGTAAAGTGACCGTCCTTCTCTTCAAAACCGTCCCCGCTCCATAAATCTGTGGCAGCTACCAACTGATACTAATCACTTACGCGCAAGTTTGGACATGGCTTGTCTCCTTTTTAGCAGACAGTGTTACATCTGAGCTACTTACAAACTGTCTTGCTTGGGACGCTTGTTAAGTTTTCTCAAAATATTTTATTTAATACACATATTGGCAAACAATTGTTTGCAGTCATTCATCATCAGGCCGATCAGTGACATGGAAAATAAAAATGGCCAGTTAAGTGCAGTGTTTATAGGATCGTCAGGTTGGTGGGGGGAAGGGAGGGAATGGGTTTGGTGGGGGGTGTAATAAAGCATCCGGGTTTTCTCTCGTCTCCTGAATGCGGGCGCCAGCGCGCGTAGGATGTGCGCAGAGACGGCATGGGGATGTTCTAACGGTCAGCGGGTTGAGGTCTGTATTTCAGCCGTGCAGCGTGCGTTTGAATATTCTCTGTGGCTTTGTTTGGTGTGTTTTCGGAGGGCGTGTTTTATGGAGGCGTAGGATTTCCACGTGCATTCGGCCAAGGCAGGCAGCTTGCTTGTAACAGCGCCTTTTGACAGCATAGGGTGGGTTTTGCTAAGCGGATTGCCACTGCTTCTGCTTTGGCTAGCACGCGCTTGCACAGGCCTTTGAAGTAGCTTGTTGTGTTTGTTGCGTCTGTTGTATTTACCATAACTC
>UYRU01048919.1:213-11320 GCA_900617775.1 Dibothriocephalus latus | reverse complement strand
CGTGATGATTGCTCGGCCATCTGGCCCTCCGGTGTTGGCGTAGGCTGACACGGTAGCCTGTCCATTCCCCAAGTGGGACTTGCTTTGGCCAAATTGAGTCTCAGCACCAAATATGGATTGGGCAAATCATTGCACTTGTTTATGGATTGAAGGCCCGTGAACTATGACTCATGACCCATCGTTCCCGGGTCAGCGTGGGACTACGAGAAAGGTGCATGACTGTAATTTCTGTGTTTGTAACACCAAGCGCTTGTTGCCTGTCACTATCTCACTTAGATTGGCTGCGACCCCTGCCACTGGGCTCTGACATTTATATACAACATCAAAATCTAAATGCCAATTGCTTTGGGATACTTGAGAATGCAGGTTTACAAACAGTTATCTACTGCAGAAATGACTACTTGGGATAATTATTGTTGCACACTTATGCAGGATTAGTATGTATTGAGAAGTAATCATGTCGATCACCAGAGTCATAGTTTATTAGTCTGAGCCGTCGAACTCTTGCGGGAGTCCAGCAGCAGAGATAAAATCGTCAATGAAAAACAAGCAGCATTTAGAGAAGAAAGGGGCCAATTTACCGTCATAGTGGGCGGGTGGGGACAGGACCAATTAACCGCCAGTGCCGTGAGTCTGGGGATACCTGCGCAGGGCAACATATGTGGGCGCCAGTTCGATGCATCTGTAAACTGAGTTGTCATGCGACGCCCAGACTTCAATCACTTCTCGGCCTGTCTTGCTGCCGGCGTGAGAAATTATCCTCGCAGCTGCGATATACCCTCGGAGTTTGCTGGAGTGGGACGATAGTCAGCGGTATAGAGCGAGAGAGATGACTAGACACGCAGTAGTTGTTGTTTTTTGCTTTGGGCTTGATGTGGATGCCTACTGAGGGGTTAGCTAAAGCCATATCAGCTGGGAGCCACATGCAATTTACGCAAACCACAAACACTAGGAGTTGGGACTAGGCTTTACACAGGTAACGCTTAAGTAAAAACATTGATTCTTTAAATGGGTAATTTACCCATTTTGTTATTTTCTGTGCACTTAGCAGGATTTGCATGGACTTTTGCTTCCCAGCTGAATTTTCCATTGCTCTGCGTAAAAGTGCTAACTACTGGTAAGCAAACCGCCTACCGTAAAGTACAAGTAAAAACAGTGGGACAATTCCAACACCGCAACCAAATAGCTCGAAACATACCTCTTCTTCTGGATCTGTCTACTATTCGAAAGTGTTTAGGAACTTCCTGTCATTTTCGCGAGACGGCGTTTAACGTGCTAACCTGGAACGTTAATAATTGTATTAGTAAATTGAACCAAGTCTGATTAAATTAAAGGCTTTCAGTGTACCTTCGTAACTTAATTGGTAGGGCGTTTGCTGTACCAGGTCCTCTCCTGCTGTTGTGCGTTCGGATCCTACCGACGCCGCGAATTTTCTATAATTGGATCAATTGAATTATTCATATCTGCCAAACCCGTCCTGATAATTTAGTTTGCCTAGTAGTCCTTCTGGTGGATTCTAGATAATTGCTTAAAAAATCCAGCCTGGGCAGTCAGTTTACCGTATCCGTATAGGTGGATTCTATACGTGCAGTGGGCTGGTGGGCGGGGGTAAATCAACCCAGGTGTAATCAAATACACAGCTCGCGGTGTGCCTTCGTAGTTCAATTGGTAGAGCGTTGGCTGAACTAAAGCTTTACTTGCTGACGTCGTTTGAATGCCACCAAGACCACATATTTTTCAAAATCGGCTGAATTGAAGATTGATTTGATAAGATTCCCAGTTTAAGAAAATAAGTACAACCACCGAAGTCAAAGGCGTCAGCAATGAAAGAAATAAACAGAAGTGACAGAGGCGAACATAGAATGCAGAACTGCCACCTTCCAGGAGCGAAGGTTGACTCACAAGACCAAATCCCCGCTATAACGTATTCCACATATTACCTTTTTGGTTTTTTAGGTCACAAAAAAATACCAAAAGATCTACCCAACACCAGGGCGAGGGCACATTCGCTAGTGTCTACATCTACACGAGTATTGCGGCGCAATTTGTCCCTTCAGGAACCTTTGTTGGAGGCGTTTCCAGAAGGAAATTCATTTGCGGTCGACAACCAAACGTCTTCATCTAAAGCCAGAAAATGTCAACAGCCATCAGCCCAGTCTATGTCATCCCTTCGAGGCATGTCAGAAAACGCCGGTAAAACACACTTTTTTGAGTTCGATTCCACTTCTTTCTTACTTTTGTCTTATTTTAAAAATGCAAAATAAATTAGGAATGCATAAGAATGGAACACAAATGATGGTCAGTATCTGCATATCTTTATTAATTTTCACTGTGCAGTTCTTGGTACTTCAGCCACGTAGTTATTCGTTAATTTACAAGAATAGAGCAGGTTCAGAGACGAACTAACTGGTTGGATGACCACATAAAGCATACTTGGATTTCAATATAATTTCTCTTTATGTTAAGCAATATTAATAACATGTTTTTATCTACTCACTACTGGTCACTATTGTGAGGTAAATATTAAATAGCTATATATATATAAAGTACAGGAGGCTTATCGATCGCTTTTTAGAAACAACTTGCCCCGTTATGCCTTGGGGTTCAACCTAGAGTCGGGAAGACAGTTTGACCCTTTCTGGCGTATTAGCCATGATCAACCAGGCATATCCAATCATAATTTTGTAATTACACAAAAGAGTATGCTGCAGAGCTAACAAGACGGTTTTATTGATAGGAACCTGGCAACTATAACGACCTTTACAGAAATGGGGGCTACTTTTAGAGTTTCAGATGTATGTAGGGATAAGAAAGAAAAAAAGGACCAGTTGAGAACCAAAAGGATATGCCTTTTCTTCCGAGCTTTTGAACTGGTCTGCAAGTTCATCGTGAGAAATGACGGCAGCAGCAAAGCAAGCGAAACTTAAAGGGATAATATTCCCCCGACATACAGAACCCTAAGAAGTCATCTCAGATCTGCGTTGCTGACCGCTGGTTGGCTAATTCCCCTTATTATTGCTGCTTGTTTTGCCAATGCGGTCATTTTCTAACGATGAACACTTGTAAGAGGTTTGAGAGCTCAGAACGATAAACAAATGTTTCCGCTACTCGACCAGCCCCTTTTTTCGCCTCTGATCATTTAAGGTTTATTTCTCTCATCAGATTTTCATAGTGCAGTCCTCTTTCTTTGTCACAAAATTTACCGTGCAAACAATAACCGGTCAGGAGGGTGAAAACTATGCTGCCGTTTACCTGCCAAAAATATGATAATATAAGTCACTATGTAGGAACATTTGTTTACTAGCAGCGTGAACGACCGAGTTAAGAAATAATTGGGAATCATAGCTTTCACTGACCGGCTTTCCTGTACTGAGCTGAAATTATCGGTCAGTCAACCAGATTCATGGGGGGAGAAATCCTACAGAGCAAAAAGGACTAGCAGTAGTAGTAAGATTACTCTTTTTCTCTTCCACGTTCGTATACTGACCAAATTTCCATTTCTAGTGACAGGATTGATTAAACGCGTCAGTCGATAACATACCTTCTAAAATATCAGGCGGTATACGGTAGGTGACGAGATTTTAAGTCGTCTATTATCAGTCAAACGGAGAGAAAAGATCCCAATGCTGTAAGGGAGCTTTGTGCCAACCAAAGTACCGAATTCCTAGATGTGAAGAATTTTGAATGTGATCGTGGATCTCAGCGATCTTCTAAACTACACCGGAGAGTGGGCAGTCCAGAATGACCTGATATAGTTTAAACGCTAAATGGTATTATGTTGTCGCTGATATTTACTACCATGCTGATACTGCAAATTGAAGTGTTCAAGAAAAAGAAAATCCTCACAATGGTAGTTATACCTAGCAAGCACCTAGTTTATATCGTTTCTCAGTGCCGCTTACAACGAGCTAGGGGGGCAAAGAATGGTTGCGTGGCTCTACTACCGGATAAAGAATGCTTATAAGGCTCTCCTAACTACCACAATGCATACGTGGGTGTCTAATATGGGAACGGTGGCAATGGAATAGGACAGTTTAAAGGACGGAAAGAACGGTTATACGCTGGCAATAAAAAGGAATTTATTCGGTAAGAAAAGTTCTTTGGGAAACGGTAGCAAACTGCATTGAATTTTCGACACTGGCACACCAGGTCGTCGTCAGATGTGTGTAGAGAGTGTACAGAACAGTGTGAATTTCAAACATGCCGGAAAATGCGATAATGCCTTGCCATGTTTGGTCCATAGCAGCGTATGTTGGTTGGCCTCTAGTCCGGACTGACTGCCACATTTCCATGATTCCTTCAGACTGGTTTACATGTCATGTTAGGCGGCTTTTTAGCACTGAATTAGATCGTATTAGGCGCCTACCTATTCACGACTACCTACACGGCAACCTAACCTACGTCTAACCTTATTCATTGGCTTCGTTAGGGTTAGCATTCGTTGCCAGGCTAGTACGGTCGCGCGAGCATTCGATGAAGAGCCGCGTGCTACTCGGTGCCTGGAAAGTGAGCAGAAAAGGCTTCTCAGGGAACCACTTGCTCTGGTTAAAAAAAATCCATTTTGTTCACCTCAGGCTCCTTGTATGGTCAAGTTGTTCAGTTCAGGGACACCAGTGGTTAAATTAGCCTCTACGAGGAGAGTGTTTTCAAAGTACTACCATTTAAGCACGCAATAACTTTAACTAATTTGGGCAAATCTCCAAACAGGTGGAAGTTTTAACTGCAAGCCCTTTTTCAAACTCACGACCAGCCTAACTTTAAGTACCCGGGGCCATTGTGTGTGCTGTCAGAACAACGATAGTAATTCTATCAAACACAGACTCTACATTATTGGCCCGGTGGAGGCAATGCAGTGAAAAATCGCCTATTTTGGCAGAAAGTGATATTTTTCTACACTTAGTAGGCAAGTGTTGACCACTACCTTTTGCCAAAATCGGTCGTCCGCGTCCTCGAAACATTTTATGTTACAAAAGATTCTCTTGATCTGTATATTCTATAAGATAGGTCAATATAAAACATGTCCGTTTATTCTGTAAATCTAAGGTAAGTTGAAGTTGCTTCCTTGGATTACTAGCTATGGAAGCCCAAGCACTTATATAAAGCTTCTTTTTAGGCTACCTTCCCGGTCTAGCTGGGCTCCAGGTTGGTAAGGATAATCCAATTCTCCCAGAGACCACCACATACTGGACTCGTTCCTCATCCACCCTCCTGCCAAACCGGGAACCCCAATCTCAACTCTCATCTGACCTGAGCGAAGAGGAGGAAGAGCGGGTGGAGGGAGACACACCTCGTGAAAAATCCTCCGCCATCAATCGCCTTTCAAAAGATACAGGAAGTTTATCACCGAATATGGAGCCGCTTTCACAGTCTCCATCTCCGTCCTTTGTCACACAGATACTCTTAGATCGGGAACCACCAGTAAAGGGTATTAACACGTTCAGTGAGTCACCCCTTACCATGCCTCTCCTCCCACCAGATGGGAAATGGGGGCTCAACTACAAAGACCTGGAAAGTTACGCAGTCCAGGAACGACAGGATAGCATAATATTACCGACAAGTAAGCTTTATAAGTCCCTAGATCCTTTATTATTCTAATTGGTACTTTTGCTAGTGACTTAGCACGAAACCGTACAGTAAAGAGTAAATATGTAATTCCTTGCTCCTAGAAAGCTAAAAAATCTAATCATATGATTTACATATGTTACGCTAAGGTTACCCATTGTAGAGCCTTTAGGGTTAGGGTTAGCATGTAAGGTTGGCGTTCGGGTTTTGTGATTAAGGTTTGCATTTAGGGCTGCGTGCATGTTCAGGCGTGGCGTTAGGGTTTGGTTTATAATAGGGACTAGGTTTAAGGTTAGGGCTAATGTTAGAATGGGGGTTCCGTTGGCCCACCACCTACAGCTTCAACATAGCCGTCCTTCTTAAGTCTTCAGTGACCTGGTTTCCGCCCTTTTTCATGTCCCTAATTAACATCTTTTAAATACCATGGTTTGTTGCGATAGGTTCTTGGTGTAATAAAACAGATATGTGACAGAAGTGCAAGTTTTCTCAATGTCTTCGGCAGATTCCGTTAATTGCCGCGTTTATCTGCCGTATGGTTAAACAAATAATCTCATCCTCCCCGTATTGCAAGAATTCCTGTGCTGCCACTTCTCACTGGGCCTAGGTTTTCAATCATAACCACCTATTCAGTTGTTGACAGCAATATCTTGTTGTTTCTTCCATTGCTGCCGTACCAGGGGAGACTTATCTGGCATACTTACTTAGTTTACAGACCCTTAGAAATTTAATAAAGTGAAAATGAGTGATTGGACCAAGCTCTTGGATTTTTAGGTGAGGTGACATAAATGAACTTTTGGCAGTCAGGACGCAACAGATTCTCCGTTAGTGATATGGGCAAGGAAATAAAATGTTTAAAATGGACTTGCAGACAGTATGTAGGAAAAAGACCTGACAAATATCTGTTAGGGGCAGGCACAACTACCAGTTATTAGACTGTCCTGATTACTCATCCAACGGTGCACTATCGATCGGTATAAGTGGCGCGAGTGATGAGATCGATCAAGCCGCCGTCCATGATTAGTGTTCTGCGCTATCACTCTGTCCAGCCCGACAGTCAGTCAGAATGTTACCCCTCAAGGACACAATTCGATTGGTCCAATCTTGAATACTTTGTTTGCCATGAGTACGCTGTACTACGTATGGAAAAAGACTTCTACTTTTGCGCTCTTCTTGTTGTGCTCTTCCTTGTGGACTGCGACGGCGATATCGCAGCTTTGGTTACCTTTAAACAATATCTATCAAGTCACGGACATAAGGGGAGAAATTCACATTCTACGTACATATAGACTGTACCCTAAATTAGAATTATTATAGTTTCATTAAATACTTATATAAAGTCCTCTGCATTTGGAAAACGAAGGACTAAGCAAAAAAGCCTTAGAAATGACCCAATTGTAGTTTACTTCGACCAGATTGGGAAGTTCCGAGGTATTTATTTGATCCATAGATAGTCTGGGATCCCCAACAGCGGGTTAGATTAGAGGCTTTTCCCCATATAATGACCGAGCAAACCCGTCGAATTTTCGTTAATTAAAAATGTTTACAAAAGGTAAATTTATGTTCCTTGAAGGTACGGCTGTATCAGAAGCAAAAACCACACAGGAGGAATTTTCTGTCCAGGTGACCGATCAACCAGTGCTGTCACTGACCGCGCCTCGTACCACCTACGCTTATATGATTGAATCCAAAGCAATGTCCTCGAAAAATAAGATATCAAACACGTAAGTTACTATATACATTTACTCTCAGCGCTTTTACGCGTTTACCGAGCTTTGTACTACCGGACAATTGATGCTTCGTTTCCCTCTAACCATAACACTGATATAAACATTCTATAAAGTGTTCTTCTGTCCCAGAGAGTAAGCGGACGTGGCAGCCCTTTCGATAAACTAATTATGTACGGATAAGATGCGTAGTTGGATTAACAGTAAAATATGTAGGTGTTCATAACTGAGGTAAGAAAAGGATTGAGTCTGCATACGAGAACCAGAAAAACGGGCATAACTGGTAAGTCAATGGAACTCTCCCATAAATGATGGCATTGGGCTCTTATCATGGTAAGAAATAAGGAAAGCGCCTATGCTCACGAATAGGAGACCAAAACAAATAACATATAAATATGTAGTTAAGTACACTGAACTACTGAACTATGTGTATGCAATTGCTTCTCTGAATCTTCATAAACTCCGCTTAAATCTGCAGGTCACAACTCGATTTCGGCGAGCATTGTCCCATTTCTGTGAGCGAGCTGGAATCCAATGAATCAGAATCACTTTACTCACTGGACTTGGATAAAAATGACTTTGCAAGGGGCGTTCAACAAAAAGCCAGCCGTTTCCGCCAAAAATTAATGCAGGAAAGACGAAGATTTTCCGACAAGTTGACGGTGTCGCCTTCCACTTACGTATGCTTACATATGCAACTTTACGATTAACCATTTTTGCAGTTTATTCGCGCGATACAAACATATAGAACCATTTATCTTTTAGTTACGTGCAAAGGAATTGCTAAAGTGAAAAGTTAATGCCAATCATTCGCCGGAACTACCAAAGGATTTATTCAGCTAAAAGTCTTAGTCATGGAAAAAAGAGATGATCCTGAAATGATGTGTTTTTTTTCTATAAAATTCTATATAAACAGCAAAGTATGATTCTGGATAAATTAGTCGCCCGTTTGTTAATAGAAATTGTATACAGATGAACACACATGACTCAAGAAAACATGTGTAGAGTTAAGTAAGTCGTGAATTCCCCATCTAAATAGGAGCGGAACTGCTAGTTCGAACGTGATGGACCCTTTGATAGCGATTTCTATTTTTTATCTTACACTTTTTTTGCACATAACACACACTAATCCCTTAAGTTTGGTTGGTCAGGCAATTCAAGGTTGTCTGATGCGTCTATGTAATTCAACCAAAGAATTTGAAGCGTGTTATAAGAGACTTGAGGATTAAAAGACTATGGTGACGTGCAGTCCAATAGCAAGAGGGATACAGTCCACGGTGAACATGTAAATCTAAAATGTGGCTTTTCGTACTGGTGTGGTCGACTCGCTTCTTTCGACTGAATGACTGAGTGGAACCTGATCATGCTGGGATTATGTTGGAAAAATCAAGAGTTCTAGTGAGTAAAATGAGTGAAATAAAGAACCTTTGGTTTACGTTTTCCGCAAAATCTATTTGAATACGTAGGGGCATCGATAATCTGTTAAAACAACACCCGCTACTTAAGTCATCATTTTTTAACGAGTGAGGTCCTTTTATGTGACCGAAAAGATGTTTGATCAGAAGCCAGCATCTTGGTATGCGAAATATCATGGGATTATGTTCCAAAATAATAAATATTACAATTCCACCTAACTAATCATTTAATCGGAAACGTATTTTAAATTTTTTTGCCATGATTAGTGCATAAGCTCGGTCACTGACTAGATCATACTTGAATTTCAACTTTGAACGTAATACCAAATCCCAATGCCAATTGTACCCGTAATCTTTTAATTTTATTCGGCAATTCACCGTATAGTTAATGAAGATGTTCTCTGACAAGTGTTTATAATCATTATTTATTGTACAGCAGAAGTTTAATAAAATAAAAGTGCCTACCGGATCATGCTTGATTTCAGATTTGGGCAAATTGGAAGGCAATTTCACCGCAGAATACATTGCCAAAGAGCCATCTGGAACTCTCTCAGCGAGATGACAAATTTGCAGTAGTGGAGAAACAATTGAGACAAATGTACCCAACGCAGCAGAGTCTGCAGACGCAAATTCAAATTCATAATGAAGAGGTGGAACAAAGGCGTGAACTCCGAGACCCGATGCCACTGATCCATAACTCTGGTGACCTATCATCAAACCCGGTATGGTTGCAGTAATAAAAAGGCAATTGAACAGGCAGTGTCTGTATTTCTTGGCAGAGAAAAGTCCATACAATGGAAATTAATGCGATGATAAGAGTCAGGCAAAATGGCCCCAGGTCCCTCTGCGGTTATCGTCCATAATCGGCCACACCTAAGTATTCTAAATTGGACTGTTTTAAACATCCTCTCCAGGTCTTCCCTTTTGCAGTCGTAGCTCACTTTGAAGGATCACATAAACACTAAAAGTTTAAACTTTGGCAGCATTGGCAGGATAATTAAAGTGTCTAGTGCTTCATGATAGGAGAAAATATGCGATAATTTTATATTCCGTAGTAATCGTCCGCTATTGCCTGACTACATCCGGACCTCAGTGTTGTATGGAATTCAAATTCTTGTGAACTTCGAACCCCCCCGTTCATTTTTCTGTGACGATCTGATAAGTCATGTGCAGCCCAGCTATTTAACATTCTTATATCACCGCGCCTGATCCTGCTTCCTATCTTATTGACCCTCTCCTTTCAAAACTCCACACTTCTTCAGATTAAAATATTTTGAGCAAGGTATCTAGATTCGTTACGCAGTGCTCCGTGTAAGATAACGTCAGAGAAAACGCAATTTTTCTTGTTTTTAGTCAGGACAGGCCATCCTAACGGGCCTTTTACTTCTTATTTTATATAATTTATCAATTTGACTCAGTTAGAAGATCCTATGTAAGAATCAACTTGATATTGAGAATATTTTGTCTTTTTAGAGCCTTCGAGAACTGGTCGAAATAAACCACTCCCTCTCCAGACAGGTGGCCGACGCAAAAGCCGAAAAACAGGCGCTTCAGAGAGAACTTAAACGGGTCATCAGGGTCGTTAGTGAAGAAGAGTCAGAGGAAAGACAGTTTTACAAGAACCGGCTGACGAACATGCAAACGGTAATTAATTGATTACAAATTGTGCGGTCCGGTTATGATTGCAATGTTCTGTCTTGCTGCTTTCACAGAGAAAAACAGATAGTATGAAAGACACAAAGGCGTTACGTAAATCAAAATAAACTCCAGCTATCGTAGCAATGGAGCTGGAAGTTTGCCTTTCTGTGAACCTCTTTTAAGAACAACGAGCCGTCAGTTGATCTTAACTCCTGCATCCTATGGTTATCTTGGAACGTAAACGGCAGTTTAGGAGAGCCGTGTAGTTAACGTAAAGTCTTCTGTTTGGTCCATGCTCCTCATGAGGGTGGGATGAAATGCTACGAACTTGGTGAAAATGAATAATTATTTTAAATAATGAAATTGTCACTTGTTAGGTAGGTACATGAAAAGACTGCATGGATGCAGGAACTTGGAAGAAATTTAACCAGGGATGCGGAAAAGACTATGAATATTGATAACTATTATTATTTTATTTATTTTTGTCCAGACTATCACAAGGCTTTTGGTCATTCAACAACTGCTGAAAACATTCACCTAGTCGGAAATGATTATGATCGTTTCCATACTGTGGGAAATTAAATACCCTCACATATGGCAGGGGAGCACGTCTTCAAGATACATGTTCATTTTAATTTAGAAAAATAACGGTCTTGCATGTATATAAATATATCCTGAAACAGATCGAAGCACAGTTATCCACTCACTCATTCACGCAGGAATGCCTAAGCACCGATCCAATAGGCTTCCGAACTAAACAAATTTCAC
>UYRU01048903.1:0-12029 GCA_900617775.1 Dibothriocephalus latus | reverse complement strand
GTAGTTCAAAGGCGCAAGCCTATTTTTCCCTCAAATATACTGACTGACTGATTCGCAGCCTGATTTTTGACCTTCGCTGAATCCTTACGTTCATCCTCTGTTTTATAACTCTGATCAGGATACTGATTAATGATGCGTCTGTCACAATGTTCAAACTCGCATATAACATTCCTTGTGGTTATTACGTCTTTGGCGCGATATGTCGTTACCTGATTACAGGCGTAATGAGAACGGGCGTAAATCCTGGATGCGATATTAATCTCATTAAACCTCTTTTCGAACGAATCACCGGTGCTGATCATGTTTTTATCGTAAGTTGGGCGCATTCCACAAACTGTAGATTAACAGCTTAACCATACCATAAAGGATGCACCAGAATGTAAATCATGAAGGACTGACTCGCTGAGCGAATATTATGCCCATTTGTTCAACTTCACTTAAGAACTTGACAAATTGCATGATGTATCGTGAGCCGATTGTAGGTATCGAAGGCTCTGGATAACTCATGATCTTCAAGAATGTCGCTCTTTCATTCTCCGTAGGTATACTCTGCTCGCGAGTTGGTTCCCTATTCTTTGCCACCAGATTTCTCTCCCCCAGGTAGTACTAAGCAACCAGCATTTGTTATTTATCTTTTCGCAGCTGGCTGTTTTCTCTTTGAACCCCTTCTTAATATAATCATTTTTATCATCACCCCCATTTTAGATAAGTTTTGCACTCAACACGCCTTTATTATTCCGCCATCGTTATACTATCTTATTATTTGACGATTTCTTATTCTACATTGTGATGTGCGTCGCACATGCATCGAAGGGTGTCGAGGTTAATAAGGTTAACCATAACGGCTGCGACCTCCCAGGCTCGGATCCTTAGGAGAAGAATGAAATCATGGGAAGTCCATAGTCGTAGGAAAGGTTAATTCTGTAGAAGGATTGAAGAGTAGATAGCAGGAGAGTTGACTCGGATTGGCAGGCGCCCGATTGTGACAGCGCGGGGTCGTCAACAGCGCTGACAACGCTGCCTGCGGCCGCTCCCTGGTGGGGGAGAATCCGAAGTTATGCCTAGCGGCACATACCACATTGAGGTCTGTGTGAGTCAACATGTGATTGGCTGTTCCAGAAGCCGGATGCAGCAGGCGCTCACAAAGTGCACTTCCACTTGAGCTTATCACAACAAGCGTTCACAAGTGCGCTTCATGTGGAGCCAGGCACTACACATGTATTGATCCATGTGGTACATATTTATTAGGTCCTTGCAGGTCGTCACATAGTTGGTGCCAGCATTTCATTTTATTTTTCTCTCATTGTTCTATTCTTGGTTTAAGATTGTTTTCTTCTTGCCCGTCCATTGCATTTGCCTGGGCTGCACATACGTTTTACCCTGGCTGTTTATTTTAAAGATGCCCCATACTTGGTCAACCCCGGACATTTGCTCCCCTTGCATCTACCTGCTCACTGCCGCCCTAAGCAAATCCCTTACTAAGTCGTCTTTAACTGCTCCTGTGTCCCTACGACCCTTAGGATGGAGACTCGCGATAATTTTTCTGACTGATGGGGTCAAGGTGAGCGCTAACTGGCGGACTTGCCAACAAAACATCAAGCATCGTGTCATTTGGGACTTCTAGACCAAACGGCAAAACGTCGTTTCACTTACCCCTGCATCCAGCCCCTCCCCCAAAGTCAGAGCGATGTATGGAGAAGTGAGAAATTCCGGGCTTGCTACCACACATGGAATTCTCCACGGTGTCTTCTCCAACTTTCCTGTCCAACTTACTACACCCGACCACGAATCTCTTCTTCGCCGTCCATTGAAAAGGTCAAAGGACTACATATATTGAGGTGGTGAATAGCCAACAATGGTGTCCTATTTCTTTATTCAGTGCCCGCTGCCTCAAACTCATGCGATTTCAGAGGCAGCTGTTTCCGATTCGCAGACTTGAAGGCACTCGATCTGCTTTCAAGTGCGCAAACACGCGCGTGCAAATCGTCACGGCTGTTGCAGGGCCACCTGAACACGCAACTCTTTGGCCAACGCAGCATAGGCCTCTATGCGCGACACTCCCTCGTGGATGCAATAATCAATCCTAAGCTATTTGAAATAACTCCACAACCACATAAGAGCAGCTGCTGCCATTCTCTCCCTTTCTTGCTCACAAACAGACAGTCCCGTTCTCAGGCATGACTGGACACATTCAACACTAACCATAGATACACCAGTGGTCTTCCGTTGCCTGAGACAGCAGTTCAAGTTTCTGCGCACAATAAATCCTTCACATAATTGCTTTCTGATTTTTACCTACAACTTGGAATTTGACCTGCTGATGGTAGTGCTTCAAGAACAAACAGTGATTCGAAACTACAGTGTTAGCAGACCGGGCGTAAGGGTTAGATACCATTTGTATGATAGCGATCCATTTCCACCGTAAAAACTAACAGATACCCCGCGGACAATCAGTGCCACTCCCGATAGAACTCTCGCGAACATACTCCTCCACACTGGTGACATCCACTCCAGGTTAAGATCAAAAATGTTTTTCCTTTCATACTCCCTTCATACGCAAGTGTATTTAGTCATCGCTACTTTGTACTGGTAGGGTTAGCATTTATCCGCGCACAGCATTTCATCATTGACCCCAAAAACCTATGCATCTTCTACATTGTAGATCAGTGTTACCCATTATCAATGTTGACCACGATGAGTCCAACGCTACCCAACCGACTGAATTTACATCCATCAATGACCTTCTGACTCCTAAGGAAACCACCATGGTCCATTATTCTGTCCTAAAATCACTTTATTGCTATACCCAAAGTTTGTACCTGGACATGATAAGTGTTCGGGTCGACCAGAATGGTTGAACAAAACATTAACACCGGTACCGCCCACCACAGTACCAGCAACCTCAGACAAAACTCAACAGCGTATTTTCAGGCCTACTCTAAGGGTATTATAGAATCCCACAGCTGTCCGAGCGGCAAACCGACACTCTCATCAAGAAAGCAGACAACAACCTGACGCTTTGCACCGGTTACCGGCAGCGGAATAGAACCGCATTAAACAATTGGTTCATGGTCATGCACTATGGACGCATTGGTCGATACTTCACAGTTATTAGCGGATATATGTCTGCCAGAAGAGAGTGTTTTCCCTACCAGCCTTTTAATGGCCTCGCGAACGCCACTGCTACTTATCAGACGTTGATGAAATTTGTTCTTCGAGACCTATCACCCCGGTTTTCTTTGTCTATGTAGACGACATAATTGGTTATAGTCAATCAGTCAGTCACTTTTTGAACAAGCTCAGTCATGTGTTCCGGAAATTGCAGGTGAGTGCTCTCACGATCCACCACAATGTTGTAACTTCTGCCAAATGGAAGTTACCTACCTTGGGCTAGCTCTAGTCACTTTTGTAAAAATATTCCGATAGCTTATTCTTGCAAATAATTTCGTCGTTTGTACCCATCATCAGTTACTTAAATGGCTTCGGAATTTTAAAGGTGCTGTCGTTTAGGTCGCCAGATGACGTGAACTGCCTAAGCAATTTGACTTCGAAGCGCTGTATCGTCCCAACACACACCACCGCAACACAAATGCTCTATCTTGTCCACCACTTCCTACGAATATGACGGTCAGCACCACTTTCCCAGTATTAGCCAGTAATCCCAGTATTAGCGCTCAAAATCAATGGGCACGAATGCAGAGATTCGACCCCAATATCTCCTTTATGTACAATCGACAGAAACACAGTTCCCTAAACCCGCCACACACAGAATGGAGAGTTCCAGCTGTGGAGCTCAGTGTCCCTCTTCGATGTGGCCTTTTCTTTGTGAAGTATTTTACGAAAAATTCCAGTACACATTATATGCTTTAAAATGTCTGCCCTCTAATTAGAAACTCGATCAATATATGTAAAATATTTCGTTTTAGTTAGAGCCCAGATGATATAAGTTTTTGCACAGCATATATAATAGAAAAAATGTCTACAGTTTCCCAAACCGTAAGTAATGAATACCTTTATGTTGTCGTTTGGTCAAACTACGACATCAAAACCAAGGTCGTTGTTTAGTCCGCCAATATTTTAAATATTAGAAGAAATTTAACGTACTTTATGGTTTATGCGTTTTCATCAGCAATATAATATCACACTTATTTTGTGAGGCTGAGAAACTATGCAAAATGTACAAGACAACTCTCAAATATCCGTTTGGTTTCCCCTTATTCGGGCAACCGCAATGGGTTGGATTCCCCTTTCGCAATCTCCGCTTCCCAAAATGCCTAACGCCATGGATTCTCATGGAGTTACGCCATATCATGACGAAAAGATGGTTATCAATGTGTCGGGAATAAAATACGAAATATACAAATCGTGTGTGGAACGGTTTCCTAACACTTTGCTGGGTTCATGTGAACGTGAATATTTCTATGATGAAGAGACACAAGAATATTATTTTGACCGGGATCCCGGAATTTTTCGTTATATTGTTGAATATTACCGCCATGGATTCCTACACTTTCCCCGGAGTGAATGCTTTTTGGCCTACGAAAAGGAACTTATTTTTTTCCGAATATCTACGGATTTGATGGGCGAATGCTGTTACGAAAATTACCAAGACTGTCGACGTGAACATACGGAGCGTCTCATTGAAGCTCAAGGACCAAAAGATCAAAGGGCAGCAAAACCTTTATATTTTCGACAAAAACTTTGGGCCTCCTTTGAGAATCCTGATGACTCCACGGCATCATTAGTATTGTATTATGTTACGGGATTTTTCATTGCAGTCTCTGTTCTTGCAAACATCATTGAAACCATTCCTTGTCCCTCAAGAACACCTGATGCTTTGAAAAAATCGTGCGGTGAAGAATACTCGTGGGCATTCTTCTGTATAGATACAACCTGTGTGCTGATATTTACTGTCGAATACTGTGCTCGCTTGTATTCCGCACCGAACAGATGGATATTTTTTCGCTCAGTAATGAGTTTAATCGACCTTGTTGCAATTCTTCCATTTTATATCAGCCTTCTCCTTCCACATAATAAGGTAAGACAGTTGAAACTTATGTGATACCATATACTGTATTTTCGTTTGAAAATCTCAAAATAATAGTACCAATAGCTGAAATTATAGAATACTACATAGCTAATAAGTAGATAAAATAATAATATCTTGTACTTGCGAGTTTCGCAAAGAAAACACACATTCAAAGTTTTGTAAAATCGGGTTTATTTGAACCATTAATCGCAAAATAGATGAAACGTCGCTACAAAAACCGTACAATTGAGCTTTGTAGTGAGTTGTGGATATTTATTTTCATGAAGCATTTGGTTAATTTGGCGCAGCAAATAAACCTCTAATATATTCTAAGGTTTATTAAAAGGAATATGCCTAGCTTAGATATTATGTCTAAGAATTCGAACTTTCCACGGACAAGACAAGGCATAGATTTGCACAGTATCAAAAGAAATTCAAAAAGGGACCAAGTTGTACTTATTAAAATAACGCAAAAAGAGAGCACAAGAATATAGGAAGAATTGAAAAGCTTGCTTTGTATTTTATTTTCGCAGTCAAATCACAGTAAAGAAGTTCGGGCACTTTTCTCTCAATGAGAATATTTAAATACCAAAAGGACGTAAGGTCTTGCTTAGCCACGGATATGAATGTAAATCTATGATAAAACTAGCATTTTTCTTAATTTATTTAAACAAAGCTTTAGGCCGGTGTCAAGCTGCGTTTGATGCTTCTGTTGCATTTAAAATTAAACAATGCTTTCGGGAATTTGGTGACATAAAATGATCTATAGGCTTGGCATATAAGCCGTTTTGTAGCTCTTAGTCCTATTACGTTGCGGTTAGTATAATTTAAGTATATTGACGTGAAATATCCTCAATGCCAATATACATGAATATGCGAGAGACACGGCCACGTGAACGAGAGCTTTCTTTTCCTGACGTTTTGGATTACGTTGGGAATCCTTAATCATAGGTAAGAATAGCATAGTCTGAGTCATGTGCAGATAGAGGTCCGTACTGAAATTCTTTGCGTCTCGCCAACTCTGTATTAACCTGAGGTCTGTACATTATTGTTGAGACACCTGGATAAGAATCGGATCTGCACATTAGCAGAAGACCCCCCAAGGGCAAACTTTTCCCACCGTCGAACCAATCGGAGCGCATCACGCCCAACGAGAATGCTAATACACGTAAATATGCGAGTTCCAGGAGGCAGTTCAGAATAAGATGCGACTCCTATCTACGCGTGACTATGATTATGCTACAATTACCTATGATTAAGGATTGCCGACTGAATCCAAAATGTCAGGAAAATAAAGCTCTTGTTCCAGTGGCCGCGTCTTCTTCTTCTTCTTCTGATATCCGCGACGATATGTTTTCGGTCATACGCTTTACGAATACGGCAGGTGGTTTGTAAATGATTTGGCCTTATACGTAGAGTATTTAGTACCTAGCGATTACACACCTACATTCATGTTAACGAATAGTGTAATAACTATTATTTTGAAATAGCCAAAATAGATAACTTCGCGATAAGTAACTTTCCTATACTCCGAAATAACAAAAATTATAAATGCTCTCTCGAAGTAGAAAAACCTTCACAAAGTGAACCTATGTTACCACTGCGTTTTACGTAGGATGAAGAAACATAACTTAATTCCATACACCAAATTCTTCATGGTAGAGGTTGCTGTGATATATAAGGTACAGGACACTTAGCGATCACATTCGGCAAATACTTGTTAAAGCTCAATATAGAGCCCCCGAGGCATTTTACAAAAAACATGAATAAAAAATTGAAATTCTCAGAGCCATCTTCGAAACTCTCTTGACGCCCTTAGAAATTTCATGTGTAGACGACAATTTATACATAAAAACCTAGTTTTTAAATCTAAAGAGGCTATTATTCATCCGTTTAGTGTTTCTGTTTATTGACCGAAATGAGAAGTAGTGTACTTTAACTCACCTCCTTCCACCAAGCCACTGGACAACGAGGATAAAATGCACAGGAACAAGAAAATAAGCTTGTTTTTGGTATAAACGGAGCGTGTAAAAGCTTGAACAAATGTTTCATATTTTTACATGTACGTCTGCAGATGAGCTTAAGTTGAACCTGAAGGCATTTTAATCGTATTTTGTCAGACAAGTATCAGCGCAGAAAGACGAAAAATGACCTTGATATTTTCTTCCTTTAGTCTGTCATTGCACATGTTAAATCGCACACATTTTGCAAGCATATCAACCAGTTACTTAAAAAAGTTTTCCTATGTTTTCTTATCCTGAATTTTAGGAGACTTGATGCGTTACTTATTGTTCTTCTTGCATTTTAAACCGGTGTGCATAACTTCATTTGAACGTCTTTGCTCATATCTTATCCTCTTGCGCTGCTACGATCCAAGCTCCTTGAATTCAAACTTGGTTCAAAAATAGGAAGCCCTTGTCATCATAAAACAAAAAATTGCTTATGAAAACCATGAAATTTAAGAATTTAAGCAACTAGAAATGATTTGCTACGGGTTGCAAACCTCATTAATTTGCTCTCTATTTCGGATTGGTTAATTTAATTTTATTGTTTGAAGCAAATTCTTATACGTTTAAGATGGACTATTGCATAAAACTGTTTGTGCGGTCTTCTAGTTCCCACAGAAGTAGCAAGACTTGGGAGTAACGACTACATACAGTACATTCCTAAATTAATGGCTGGAAAATCGATGGCAAATTGTGGGGAAAAATTTCCCAGCACAAGTTAATTAGATTAAACAGGAATAATCGTTTTCTATACTCTTTATATTAGTTAACGTGAGGCAATCATATTCTGTTTATTTTGTAATTGATTGCATAGAAATCCCCTCATGTAGGACTGACACAGGTGATATGTAAGTGCTGCAATAAAGCATTTAATGTGTCTAATCATTTTTTAATCTAATCGGCAACATAGTGTAAGAGTCTATCATAAAACAGTTTTCCTACTATGAACCTTGAAAAATAAGCAGTATTTTTAAACAAATTAGAAGGAATGTTTGACATGTTTGACAAATATGGATTTAATAGTTACAGAATTCTTTTAAGGTGTATGATATAAAAGCAATTCACATTTTTATCCGAAAGACATATATAATTAAGATTCCAGGCGACCCTATAGAATCTTCGGTATTGTTGGAAAAACTTTTTTTATGGGTATGTCAGCTGGCAGGACTGCGATTTTTCGACAAGGTATTTTGGTAAATATAAGGAAAGGGCTTCAAAATAAAGTTTGAAGCACTCGGCTCCCTGTTCCATATGCGTGGGATGTGGTGCCTTATACCCAAACGGTCTGCAGAAACCTGCCGTATGATAAAGTTCTTAAATAAAATCCGAATTAACCTCCAGTGTAGACCCTCAAAGGAGAGGGCAATACTAAATTACGAAGGATGCACTAAAACTTCTAAGAACAGTGTCCAAATCCAAAAATACAGTTAAACTTTCTGCGTTCCTTTTGGTAAGGCAATTCACATATTTTTGCGTTCCTTTCAGTAAAGGCCTAAATATTCTTATACAGTAGTACATGGGTGGACGTTAAATAAATTGGTATTAATGATCATGGGCGTGTTATGAGACTATTAAAAAGGAAATCATACCGTAAATGCACGTATCAGTTTTACGCCCATGATATCACTTTTATACAGAAACAAATTCCTGTAGTCTAACACATAAACGACGACTGTGTACTTATAAAGGCAGCAGACATTTTTTTGTAACTGCTTGGAGAATATTTTTAGGCTTAAATAACCTTGGTTTACGTTCAAATTTTGTCATCATAAGAAGAAATTAAAGATGATCCTAAGTGAATGGTAAACTCAGTTGGATTTCGAATAAGCATGCAGCGTTTTGGTCATTAGTTAACGGCCCAGTTCATCCTTATTCATTGCGATCCATCTAAAAATATGGAATGTCTCATTTCGTTTACTTAACAGGGCTAAGTTAAGTGAACCGTTACTACTGGCATAGATTAATTAATTAAAAAGTTAACAACACAACCCAAATGGCACGTTATATTTGGCCACCACTTCGTTCCTTCAAAAGGAGTGATATTAACAGGAAAAAACCAACCTGTGCTACTGAGTGGTCTACTGTCAAGGAAAGTAATAAATAAACACTAAACTCCTGCTTATGTGCAATGAACAAGCTAACAATGGCTTTTTAGTAACATTTTGGAGAGCATTTTATCTATCCTTCTTCTCAAATTGTCTTAGTTTTTTTAGTCAGGCAGGCCAAACACACAGCATATTGCCTAGAATGCTTGGAACGTAAGAGCTTAAATCCTTTACTTATAATTATCTAGGTGTCAAAGTGATAGATTTTACGGTTCAGTCCTTTTATACCTTCACATCCAATGTTGAAGCACTTGGTGAAGCTAACTTTGCCGTGGTAACATCCGGCTCCCTGTCCAACCATTTGACCACTTTTGCTTGCCATAGTGTTTTGACTTGCTTACATTATTGATTGGCCTTCGCGGTCATTTTCTATGACCTGGCTGTCTGCATCGATCTTTCTGTACAAATTCCATTTTTGTATTCTCTCATAACTTATTCATGTTATGCAGCGAAGGACCGTAGCTGATAAGCACTCGCTAAGTTTGTGGTTCAATTAAATTCTGCTGTATACGCAATTTTCAGATTTGCACCAATTAACAGATGCTTTAAAAAAAGTTGGGGCATTACGACGGTTTTTATAATAAGACATAACTTCGAAGTGTCTACAGACTATCTGGAGTTTCAATATATTTTTTCAGAGGTAAGCACCAAAATATGTCATGCAACAGCTGTGTTTTAAATGCAAGGTATTTTTTACGTCAAACCTCGAAAATTTGCTAAACTAATGAAAAAACCTTCCTAGGCGTCGTCGTTAATGCTAATGGAATGTTTGCCAACCGATGTTTTTGGGGGAGAATTATCCCTTTCACAAAAATTGTGCCATTAAGAGCACCAACTGACTGACGTGCAAACCTTATTTTTGTTCGTGCTTTGGTTTCAAATTTGATTGGCAATCGGCAATTTGATTATAATTTGTAGGGAAATGACCCACTTAAAGGCCAAGGACAACACACAACTTCGTTGCTGGAAAAGCAGGCTAAAGCGTGACTTCCGTTTACAGAATAAAGAGCGGTCCAGGTTCATTGCTCTAGACGGGATGTCGTAATAACTCCAAACAGTTTGAGGGAATCGCCTCTATCTAGGCTGGGTGCCTGGAAGCTATGTGCAATTATAACTATTCAACTACACATATTAGTGGGACAGGGTATGCAGTAGATGCGGATAAGTTGATATCCATATTTTCAAAATTAATCAATCATCTTAGCTTAACCAGAGCACATTTATCATGCTATTTAGATGAACAGGAAATTTTATATTCTATAATCAGCATCCAGTATACTTTTCTCTAAATATTTATATCTGCCTTTGTCTCAGGATTATGAAAAAATAAGCTGTGTCACCATTTTCCAAACGGGAACTCAAGTACTCGCTTAATGCCCAGACACGTGTTTTGCCGGTAGTCTGCCACTGCTTGAAACAGCTGCGAGGGGTCCGGTTCATCAGTGCGTACCCGAACATTCCCTGAGGGCTTTCAGGTCGATAAACTACCTTTGAAATTTCAGTTTTTTATCGCCTCAGAAGTTAATGCATGAAGTTGGAGCGGATCAGTATATTCAGGGTCTGTAGGAACAAACTGAAAGTTTCTAAAAATAGTTGGGGTCGAAATCCATCAGTCACTGCGGGCTTACCACGCGATATTCTTAAGCTGTCAACAGGCAGACGGTATTATGATTTATATAATTATTTACCAGTGGCATTGGCGGATAGAGCTCGGCCATAATATTTACATCAAATTTCGGCCTGTGCTTAAAGATCTTGACTGTACTTCTCTACATCAAGTTTCTAAAATTACTTTCAAAGGTGATTAAAAAGTTTAAGCAAAAGTGACCCTTGAATTCTGTTACGTAGGTGTTTGGTCTTAAATGTTGACTTCCAGCTACTTCAGATAAACCGACAGGATTCGGTCAGAAGAGCCAACATGCATGCTCTAAAAATGGCAGCAGTAATTCATGTAGTGCACCTCATTAATCCCTAATCGCAGCACTTTTCCTATGAAAACAATGCTTATAGGGTTTTATGGGTTTTAGAATAGGCAGTGGATTATACTTAAATAAATGCTATATGCATTTTTACTTTATTGGTTTTGGACATTTTGCTGATCTATATCTGTACATTTTCCTAATCCGTACTATCGTTAAACGTATTGCGGAACTACCCGATCATCAAATTGCAGGTTTCTTGAAAGTCCTGAAAAATATAAATGATGGTTAGGAGGTCGTCTATTTCAACTTACCTGAGGTCCAACTTAGCGTTCTGTAGTTAGATTAGTATAGTCCGCGGCGCAAAGCACCGCGTACATCTTTACTTTAGATGCAGAACAACTTACTCCCAGCCGCCGTGGGGAACAACATCGACTACATTTTTCCAAATTACATTTACTTCTGCCTATCTTATTTCCCCACCCCCAAAGACACTATAACCACCGTATGCATAGAACAAAATGCTCGCGCTAGGCGTATATGAAGTGCACTACGTAAACTACTTTTGCCCAAAAAATGAACTGAAAATATTTGTAACTATGTAGCATGGCAGCTGTAGTTTGTAGTGTTGTTACACATAAAACTATGAATAACAATGAAGGCAAAATTTTGCTTATGAAATTTATGTCACAGTTATCCCCATGTTCATCCAAGGGCTATTATAGTCTCCACATGCAAGCGCTTTATATGCAGTTGGGCAGATTTTTGTGCGCAAAATAATTGTGATTGTTGACAATCATGAATTGCAAATACTTTTTTCAAAATTATTGAAGGTATTCGGTAAGCTGAACTAAAAAGGTTAAAGATCACCTTAACAAACAGTTCTGTTTTTGTGTAGAAGAAGTTCTTTGGGAAAATGTAAACAACATTTTCCCAAAGAACTTCTTCTACCAAATTATACTTCTTGGGA
>UYRU01048871.1:1768-12363 GCA_900617775.1 Dibothriocephalus latus | reverse complement strand
ACGGAAGAATGAGACGTCGCGGCCAAAGTCAGGGCTTGAGGTCAAAGAGGGAACGACGTAGAGACAGACACGCACAGGCGATCTCGCACGCGTGCCAACGAAGTGGGCGCGGTACTAACACACACGCGCGTCGAAGGGGCAGAAGGCGTTTCAATCTGACCCTGCGACCAATGATAACGGAGATGCACACAGAGACAGTCAACACTTTTATTAAGTATACAGATAGTAACCACTCAACGATCACTCACGTAGGTCTATAGGTGGCAGCGCGGGGCATTGTATGCTGACAGCAGATTGATAGATCGATCGACTGATTTTTCATCCAATGCCCAGGCTTCAAATACTTTTTTGGTTTATTTTTTCGGGCATAAGCATTTATCCTGGCGGCTGTGAATTTGACCTCATGACCGGTTCCGAAGGTCTACATGGCCAGTTCCTTATTATGATTAGTATTTGTTATTATTCGTCACCCCGTCGTACAGGCAGCTTATGAATGCGTATGCGCACTCCAGGCATGCGTTCAGTCTGACCTGTGCAATTCAAAGATAGTTTAGGTACGGGATGCGACACATTACAGCCGACTGCTCACTGGGATTTAATCGGTCGGTGACGTTCATGACTCTGGTGTTCTGGTGGGCAACTTTAACAGCAGAAATTTGCTCGGTTGTTTTTTGAACGTCCTCATTGTATGACAGAGCATGCTATATCATCATTAATGTTCCCATTTTCATGAGGCGAAAACATATAAATCAGCCTGTAAAAGCTTTTGGATGTTCAGTCAACATTAACTGGTCGCGGGTCTCGTGTGCTTCTTGTCCGGGTTGTTTCAGGGCGTCGGGACTTGTTCTAGGAATACTTCTCTCGTGAGCTGCCGGATGATTGCTATGAAAAGTGATCAGCTGCGGAACATATATTGCCTTCCTGTAAACCTTTGTCTTTGTTTTTCCATTGGTATATCACCCGACGAGCCCAGCAAGGAAGGACGGCTGTTGCATCTTTTCTTCTTTCCTCACAAATTGTACACCTAGGAGGATTGACTTGGGCCATTATCTCACTGCTCCCAACCCTCCAAGTTAACATTAATAGCGTTTTTTAAATAATTTAAGGTCTGTTTTATTGCTTATGCGGAGGGACATTATTGTTGGACCCGAGTTGTCATAACCTAAATCTTCATTCCAAAGTCAAGCTGAGCGGAGATGTGGTTGGGCACAGTGACTGACGGGAAGTTATGGGCCTGCCACACGTGAAGATTACACTCATCCTCACGGAACTTCTTCCATCTAAAGATCACTACCAACCAGCGGTGAGCGGCACATGAATTCGTTTTTAAAAAAGTAGTCTCTCCTCCCTCCCAGTGGAGTACGTCCTGAGTCGGGCTTGAGCTCATACGATTCGGCTCTTTTAATAATTGGGGCCTATTAGAGGATATGAAACTCGATGAGAACGGCAAAAAAGATAATAGTAATCTCTTCGTAAAGATAGTCCATTTCGAGCTCACGGCGGATACTCCAACTGTTCTACAGTCCAATGTGTGCACTCTGCTTTCCACTATCCCTTGCTAATGAGGCTACAGGATAAAAGTAAAGTCATCGCCAGTATACTTCAGAGGTTTCAGGGGCTTCCGACGCACATCCACAGCCAACCCTTCTCGATGTGTCTACACTGCCCATACTGCCGTGCACAGGTCGGCCATTTTGGACATCTCTGAACCCAGTGAAACAACAACAATGCAAAAATCTAACATACTACTTCCACAAACGCCTCAATCGTCACTCCTGCATCACCCTCTATATCGTCCACGTCGACGACAGCCATCACCCTCACTACTGGTAATTACACTCTCAATGTCCCGCCACCACCACGAACCACCGCTACCTCTATCATCACCGCCACAATCCCTGCGATAACGGCGAAGAAGACTGCCATATCATTCACTCCCACCATTGGTGAGAACATTCTCGACGCCCCGTCAACCGGCACATTCGCCACCACCGTTTTCAAAAACAGCAATGTGGAATCGCTGCCAATCTGTTCTCATTACGATCGCACTCTCAGATCACGCATTTGTCTGGTCGGCCACTTGCGATTCCATCGTACAGAGGCTGGCTTGCCGGTTCCAGGTACCCCGATATACACTCACCGCATCCGCCTCCACTGTCCGCACTGTTTAGGTACAGTCAATCACCGCGTGGAGTTGTTCGGCCACACACATATCCACGACAGCGCAATCCACCGCAATATGGACGGGTTAAGCGCACCTTCATTTGAAGCAATAGCAATTCCCCCTCCAGCAGCGTGGTCAATATAAGCACAATTATCACTGAAGCCGATTCAAAGACTACCAACTTATCCTGCCCACATTGCTACCAGGCATGCATACCAAACATCGACCTGATATGTCACTTGTCTAATCGATCGCACAGAAACTGTGGAATTATTAAACTGCACGCGCCTTCATATCAACCTATGTTAAACGGCCTGAGATCAAACTCTATCACCAGACGTATCCTCACCAGCACATGCATGATACATGAGTCCGTTTTACACCACTCACCGCAGGTGCGTAATCAGCACCTCGCACTTACTTGGAAGGCGTACTCTTTGACTCCTTCTCCATGAGGTCTTAATGCCATCCCATGCGTATAATATCCAAGCCGTCTGCCCCCCCACCCCCTTTGAGCGACATACTGGTATAATGTGTTGGGGTCCAGACCGTGTGTGGCACGTGCAGACGAGCTGTTAATCCCTGTCAGCCATCGGTCCCAGCCTCCGCATCAGTTGATTGACCGGCTTGGACAATGGACTGGCGTACGAGAGAGGGAGGAGCGCGGGATGTCAGCAGCACTCAGCAAATTTTCCTCACTAGGCACAATCTCACGCGTTTGAAGGTATCACGGTGCTTGGAAAGTTGTCAAGTAATTATATAATTCTATATTCGTCTGGATAGAGCGGCCAGCTGAAATGGCTCCTTCTTAATGTGTCGTTTCTGGAACTCCAATTCATTTGGTGTCTGAACCCCCAACGTTTCTGTGAACCCCTAGTCCTTTTTGCATGGACCAAGCAAGCATGGCACAGGCAGACGAATATTTCTTCTTGTCAATCACTGCGTCTTGTCCCGCCTTCTGCCTTCTTGACTCTTTTTTGACTCCGCACGCAGGCAAGGGAGGAATGAGTATGGTAGATACTGCACAAGTCTACTATCAGTGTAACCTAAAGCACGCGTAGGTCACTGTGACTGTGCATGATGGACATAGTCGCTCGCAGCGGTCGAACTTTCATGTTGGCCTCCTCTGGGGATGCATAGAAATCTATGCAAAGGTTGTCGTTTGCCGTACTTTTTCAACCGCGTCTTTTGAGTGCGCAAGCTAGGTGGCGCTTGCCGATCATATGCCTCACCGATTCCTAACCCTCTACTTCCCGAGCGTGTTAGCAGTGCTAAATTAGGCTGCTAGGTCATCTTACGGAAACCCGACACTAAAAGAAAACATGGGGGTTGCCACGGTGTCTGATGATGAAAGTGAAGTTCAGAAGTAAAACATTTCCGAGACCATTATGTCAGACAAGCGGTGAAATACGTTTACTCATTCTTTTGGTTTCGTTCTTGCAGCACTTCACTGTTCCATCTTTGGAGGGTTTTTTTCACCTGCAGGAAGAAAACAGGGTTCCAGGTCTTTGAAGTGCATATTAACACTATGGAGTCGGCTTAACTTCATAATGCTTCACATAATTTTACTCAAACTGCACCTTAAGAGGCAATTATTATATATACAGTATTTTGTCGGATCAGCTGCAAGAAGGCCAAATGTGCCTTGCAAGTGTCTAATTATTATGATTTGGTGCACCTTCCTAGTTCTTCCCTGCTTTTCTAGTCGTCTTATGTCTGTGACTACAGCTGGCCTTGTCACGAAACAGGAGTTTCTGTGCGACAGCTTCCCAACCATGGCACCCTAAGAATAACGGTACATCACCGTTAAGCAGTCGAAATGCACACTAAAACGTACGGAATACTTACTGGAGCTAGATTTATTTCCACGCAGGACAATCAAAAATCTAGTCTGCAACTTACTAGGTTTTCATAACACTCCCTTGCTCGCTACCAATTGAAAAACTTCCTTATCGTGAGGAATATAGAACCCAGGGCCTTAATTGACACATCTTTTGATAATAAACGTTAGCAAAAATTATGTACAAGCCTTAGAAAGACTACATAGTCAAATGTCTTATAATCCTTTAGTAGAAAGGGTTTTTTAGCTATTACTGGCTAATTGAAAGCTCACTTATAGGTTTACTCCCGTCCAGTTTTTCATCGAGAGAGACTGTCTTCCGCACAAATTGACGTCCCAACAGGCTGCGAATTCTCATGGAAGTGGAGCTTGCCAGCATAGATTGATTAGAGGACGGGGACGGGAAATCCAGTTTTATACGCGATGGCCTTCACCGACATTAACATTAAAGCTTCCCATCTGTAATGGGTAACTAGTAAAGAAAGGAGTGATGATAACTAGGCATTTAGTGTCTGTTTTGTTTCATGTAGACAGACGACGACCTTCTAAACCGCCTTTGGACCCGCATATACTCTTTCAGTAGCGTTCTCACTGGGGTTTGTTTAGTTCAGCAAGGCGGCCCGACGGTAGATGACATTGTCCTCTCAAGTTATGGTACATCTTTACTTCTGAAAACTGAGAAATGCTAAGCCAATGTCACGATAGTCTACATCGAGGTATAGCAGTCAGTTAAGTGACGGTGAGGAAGCAAACTTCGATGCGAATTTTGGAAACGATATGCCACAAAAACGCACGAGCTGGATATGACAGTTCAAACCTCGCGAACGATGATCTCCATCATGCGTTCCACAGCCTGGGCGTAAGGATGGCAACTTTCGCGTTAATCAGTTTACAGTCATAATGCATATATGTACTTGCGCTGCAGCCATTGCACTCTTTCCTTTCTCAACCATCTGGGCCCGCTGTCAAGACAGGTTCCAGATGGCCTCAGTCTGGATCGGGCGTAGTAGCTGATAGTAGCAGTTGCTTAACAACTCGTCTACAGGCGCCCCATAGGCCTGGTCCGCGCACGATAAACCTGGTTTTTGCACAAGTAACAAAGGGACGGCTCGGATTCTAGTTGAGTAGAAGCCATATTAAGAAAGATTGCAGCCTAACTTCTTATCCTGAGAGGGGGACCAAGATATTCCGCTAGTTGGCAACCTTCCAAGCCACTCTCTTTTTGCCCTTTCCCAGGGGTCGGTTAACTGTCCAAACCAGTCAACTATCTGTTGTGGGGCTAGGGTACAAGTGCCCGACACGGCGTGAGCCTGCGTCCAGGCGTGCTAGCGCATCCCCATGTGTGATATTTTTATGGATTAACTTCCCGGATAGCTTGTGCATTGCCCTGAATCTGGTCCAGCACACCTTCCGCGTAGCTCGTTGTAAGCGGTCCGTTGTTAGATATACTGCAGACAATATGACTAATGGGAAGAGCACCAGCTAAGCCAGGTGTACCGTGACAGCCTGCAAAGGGTCTTTAGAGAATTGGAGAAGTCATAAAAAGAAATGTTAAGCAAATGTCCAAAAGGGTCCGAAAGCGCTCCTTAACCGATTATGAATTAGGCATCGTCGAGACTATCGATGCTTGCAGAATAAAAGATCCCACCCCGCCAACGCTACATGAAACGACGCATTGGAATACATCACTGAATCGGGTGTCGCTCCTTCCATCACATCCCGGGCCCGAAATGGAGAGTGAATGAGGTGAATTCCATCCTCCAAAAGAAGCTTACAGGCTGGAACATGGGGTAAAGCTTTGCCCATATTGCTAGCTCATCTGTTGCTTCACAGTTGTTAAGGGCCGAAATTCACTCATTGCCTGTACAAGAAGACACATTGTCAGCCGTTCGGCAACCACCGGAGAGTGAAACCCGTCGCCATTATCAGCCTTTTAATGAGCGGACTTCCTCCCAGCAAAAAAGTAGACGACGCCGGCCTTTCTACCTGAACGGTTTCTGTGGCTCCAGCGTGAGGTACAAGAGATGGGGGTTTCGTCGTGGTAGCTGTGAAACCCTCGCTGTGTATGCCTACAGATTACAACTCTGTGCCTTTAAATTTACCCATCCACTGCGTGACGCCTATACTACGGTCCTGCGCATGTATGACTTCCTGGAATAACCAGCTACAACAGCCCGTCTATTGAAAAATAAATGTGGGGCGGGTTAGGATTAGGTTATCCAAAAGTCTTGTCACTTTCACGAAGCTATTGGACAGTGGAGACATAAGCAGATTGTGAGAGGTAATTATGAGATGTGAATAGTCCAAAAGTTCAACGCTGATGGATAGGCACACTTCACGAAGACAGACTGGGTCTCGTCGCGGATAATCGGTACAACCACAGAATCTCTTGCTGTGACAGATTTTGTGCAGCAACGCAACATCTGAATCCTAATTTTCCTTAGTCCCTTGACCACTACAACGCTGACAGATGCCCACTGTAAGGATTGACCTGTAATCTAGATTATCTGTTGAACCGATGGAAGATTGTTCAAAGTCCGAAGTACTCAGTCTGTCATGGAAAAGTCGTAAAGCCAGGATACATGATCGTTAATTTGTCGACGATTGCATTCTGAACGACATAATCGAAGACAACTTGCCATAGAACATGCTAATAGCCCAGAGAAAACGATTGTCACAAATCAAGCGAAGCCAACCACAGACTTTGAAAAATGCTTGATCACCGTTACAAGCCTCTCTGCATCAGTTCTCTTGCCCGGGAAGTAACATTTCATGAAACATCCGGACTGACAAATTTTCAAGCTCGATCGTCTAGAAGCAGATACACCGTTTTGCAGGATCGCATCTCGGACACCCATATCAAAAAATCATCTAAAGTGCTCGTATATTTACAACACGCAAATAAATTTGGTTTCGGTGTACTGGACAGTCTATTAAAATGTATTCTGAGTGCACAGGAGCGCAATCTTCTACAAAGACTACAGGGAGTACAAAGAATTCCAAATAATATCTTTTTAACAACAATTTCATGCATCGGAATCAGCCAGGATACGCCGGAAGCTGTCGGATAGGATAGGTTAATATAGGAATCTGCTCCGACAGATGTTGCAGAAATCTTCGAATACAATCGACCAGAAGGTTAGGAGAAGCGACGAACAATCAAAACCAAACTATCTGAAATAAACGTTGCCAACGTCAAACTCCTCCGTCAACACGCATTAGGCCACACTTGATGGAAGTGCTACATTGACGGTGAGGGTCATTTTAAACATGTTGCTGGCTGAAAGAACCCTTTTCCTTGTAAAGCCTTTCCGGTTGTCTCTCTGTGCACACATAAATAAGCATTCTTAAGAAATTAGTATTCTGCTTAGTCCATTGTTCCACCGCGAGATACTCTTGACTCTAGTGCCTTTCAGGGGAAACACAATCCATCGCCCACAGGGTTAAGCATGCGGTAAACATCCAACCCGTTCAGACGCCAAATGCCATTCTGACATTATTTCCTTAGAAATAGAATATACACCAAGATGCATATCCGTTTTTATATAAATGTATTGAGTAGCGAAGTAATTTTGAATGGTGAACTGAAAACTGTTCCTTTTCTCTTAAGCCTGCTTAACACAATGTGATGTTATTCTCGTTTCTCGAATCGAAATTTTGAAACAAGCGAGCCAATATGTTATGCGGGGTTGAGGTACCGATATCGAATAGTATCAGTGGGAAATATATGCGGCACGTGATGCTTTAGTACCACCACGCACAGAAACTTAAAGTTAACTGTCGCCAAAATAGGCTGGGTTGCAGTTACTAGGGTAAAAAGTAGGCGTGCGTCACAATGCCAGCGCGCACTTCTACAGCCACGTGCCTCTAGAGAGGATAATCGCCGAAAAGATTTATTGATTTTTTTACTCGGCGGTGTCAGGGTGGTAGTGAGGGCCAAATTATCAATCATCAACCCCTGTAAATCGATTTTTGGCAATTGAGTAGCGTAGATATGAGTTATGCTCAGTCAAATGAGCATTTTTTCCTCTGCCACGCGACTAACTTAATCACCTGGCAGAGGAAGTCAGTTCTGCGGCACAAAAGATGGCTAATCCTAACAGTCAGAGTCATACTGTGGACAATCAGCTGATACCGTTAAATTCTACAGTCAGCCTTGGTCCGGGAATGACAGGCAGAGGAATGGAGTACGTCAATCTCATTTGATTCCTTTCCATTGGTTGCATTTCACATAATTTTGTATGTTTGAACTGAATCCTGCTTGTTTAAGACCGCACCCATTATAAGGTATTTTAAAAAGTTCCTTTCTATCGGGAATAAGAACTCCATCAATCAAATTCTTTGAAGTTGCGCGTCATTTGACATGACATTTCAGGTTTCACTTCACCTCGGGTTTATCTAGTACTACTGGTACTGAAAATAATGAAATGTTTGGTTGGCTCATTTCATTTATTTTTATAAATGAGGAAGAAGGGTTGTCGGGTACCGGATCAATTTGTTCATTGTTCTGAGCTTTCGGTTCCTGGGCTTTTGGTTCTTGCCCCCTATAACTGCTGCTTGTTTTCGTGGACGCTTTTATCTCTGACGATGGACTCCTGCAAGAGCCCGAAAGCTCAGAATAATAAACAAATTGATTCGGTGCTCGATAACCCTTCTTCCTCATTTACGCAAATACCTGGAACGCGAACGTCTCGATGTGTTTCAAATACATAATCGTTGGTTTTTCGCGGTTTTTGTAGTTCAACAAAGAGGAATGGGGAAGGGTGGTATTCGTGGGCCGCGCGGACAAAGGGTGCGATAGCAGAGGGTATTTCAACGTGTCTGTTAATGGAGTTAGAGCCATATACCCAGACCTCCAGCAATCCACTTTCCGTCTTATTACTGGCTCGCGCCATTACCCGTGTACTCGTGAACTTAACTTCGTGACCTTCCTCTAGGGTGTGGGGGCGCCCCCGCCCTTCGCACGGCTAAGAGGCGCGGCCCAGTTCCTAGCCAAGGACGCACGCCGTCACGACACCGTGAGACGGTGTGGACTCAGCCTTATCACGAAAACTACCCCCCACCCTTCTTGGCTGAACTACAAAAGTCGCTCAATCGTTGCTGCAAGCTCATAGTGTCTGAAGATGGCGTATTCTACGAGACAGTAAGTTCGCACAACTATAAGTAATGTCCCAGTGCTCGCGCGCTCATCTTTTTCGCAAAAAGAACCTGGGGTTCGCATATTCGATTCCATTATCTATAATATGCAGAAGTTTTATTTGCCAAGATTTCGGAAACGTTCACGACTATGACGAACCTTTAGACATGCCCGGACAACAGCTTGTAAGTATTTTTGGCATGCAAATCCAGCCTGTTAAATGACTTCCTGACACTATGTGATACTGCACTTTGTGCCTATGACTAACTTGGGGTTACGTACGAACAATGGGTGTTTTTGTTCAGCTATTACGAGGTCCAAATGGATCATCCATGTGGTCGCTAAATATGTCTTACTTGATAGAAGCGCGGTCCCTAGCGCGACCTAAAGCTTCCCTATAATCCGCGAATGGGACTCAGTTGTAGGAAGTCTCCTCTGGCACATGGTTTGCATAAATTAGGATAAGGTAGTGGTCCAAACGTCGGCCTTTGGTGAGCGTTGTTACGAACTCTCAGGCCAGGCGACTTGGCCTCGTCAACATGATACAACTCGGTATCCACTTAATTGAGTTTCTAGTTCATATATAACCGTAAAACCTTTCTATAATCAGTAGATGGTTGCCCGTCTCAGCAGTCTTGCTTAGGTCCGCAAAGACTACCCTGGCCTCTTACCCACTGGTAACATGCTCTTCAGGAGTCAAAATCAATGATAAATACACATGCTGTTTAAGTAGTTACTTTTTACAGTACATACGTTTTTGGTGGTCACAACAAAGTTTATTAAATAGCTCGCATGCTATCATGACTGAAATAATTTCAGAATAGACTTGCAGATCTTTTAACATTCACGGAGGAATTTATCCACGATTTTGCACTCCACATCGATTAGTTTGACTGGATAGTGATCTGTACCTAGCCGCCCAGGCACGGAACAACCTAGCTCTTGTCCTAGGCATCTGTGTTGTTAGTTACTTGAGGACTAAAATCGCAAACAAAATTGCGTATTGGACGGTTATTGTATGGTTAAGAGGTTATCTTAAGGCCATGTGCAAAAACTTCTTGTCTTGAGACCCCGTTGGTCCTTGTTTTGATGGGACGCATTCAAATTCTACTGCCTCGGTAACTATATTTTCCACTTAGATAAAGTGTCCGGAAGTGAGTACGGATAAATGCTTATGAACATCTAGGCGTAGTATCTGAATTTACCGTTTGGTAATCTTCTAGACATCAGTTAGCTCTTTCCTTTATTTGCAGAGGTAACCAAAATACCTTCTCATCTGTGTTTAATGAAGGAGGTTGCTAGTCTACTCGGTAATGATGACTTCTGTGGCCTCCCAAACAGGCCTTGGGCATATAAACGCCCAGGTCACTTAAAAAATGGTGGTCCTGCGATAACTTTGGAGAAGGGTAAATATTGCTGTGTCATAGCCCTAAAATAAAACTAACCTGTAACCC
>UYRU01048793.1:1171-12428 GCA_900617775.1 Dibothriocephalus latus | reverse complement strand
TCAAACTTATACAAAGTTATGAAAATTGCATGGTCTTTGGCGACTACTGTACCTTAAGTGCGTTAGCGAGGGACAAAGATTGACGAACCCACAGCCTTATCACTTATCGTACCGGCAATAATGATGAACTGCTGTTGAAATAAATGTATACCGGGTGTAGCCATTTAAACGCCAAAATATTTACAAAATGATGGAGGGGTGTGCAATGGCTCCAGAATAACCTAACTGGCAATAATAATGGGGATAGAATTCACCGTTTGATTTACCTGGGATTAGATATTGGTGACTGATTACTTCTAGTATGCCTAACATTGGAAATGACAGTCTCATTTTCTATTTTAGCCCACATTGTCGTAACGCAGCAGCGATTTGATCCTAACGAGGCCTTTTGGGTGTTCTACCAGACAGTGATCAATTTCTCCAAGGACTAGGTCAACGGCTGGCAGCAACAGCTGAGGTGGTGGGTTTACTGCTAGCAAATCTAGTCATGTGCTCTCAGAAGACGCTTATGTAATAATTTACTTTGCCATGGCCGAATTTAACGTCATTGAGGCTTCGTATGCCCCCCGTACTCCCTGGGGAAGTGTCTGACATTGTACATATCACAGCGCCGTTTTCTTTATGTCAGAATATGCACATATAGGCGATCTCTTTCCCGTGACCGACGCTGAGTCCCCGTAACGACCGCGTGTCACCTAAACCCTCTTATGACATATGTCCACTCTGTCAATCCATGTACTCTACCAATGACCGAACTCAGAGCCTCCCTTAATTCTCCCGTCCAACAGTCCAATAACCTTAACATGCCAATTTCGCATGCGAGTGGTATAAAATCTTTGTAAGACATTTGTTAACCGAGTCTGATGCAATTGCAAGAATCAGGGTATTAATTGTTAGTTCGGCGTATTGTAAGTTAAACAGCGAGTGGCCTACACACGTGTTCCACATAAGACCTAATCAGTATACGTCAGCTCTATATTACTACGCGCCATGCACAGAAGCATAAAAGTTAATAAAAAAGCAACCAGGGCAATTTAAACAAACGTTCGTATTATAAGTACGGATAAGTACAACGAAGCAGAAGGCTCCTTGCCAGCCGAAACGATGTCTTTAGTCGTCTAACTTTTTGGACTCGTATAGAAGAAACGCAGTGACGAACTATCAGAAGTGGCTACCCACTCATACGAAACGGGTTACGCATTTAACTTCACACCCACGAATAATATCGGCGACGCCAGAAGCCTAAATGGCAGATTAGAACTCAGTCCATTTTTTTTATCAATCTCTTGCCCACCTAAGTCATTTCCGGACTGACGAATGTGGTGTTTGATTAGCCCAGTGTCCCCAATAACAGCTGCTCGATGTTTTTGCAAATTTTGTCTTTGAAGATGGACTCCCGTTAGCATTCAAAAGTTCAGACAAATAAAGTTATGCATCCAGAGAGCGATGAGCGCTCCTATTTACAGAACAATTCAATTATATTTACATTTAAAAGGATACTTACATTTGGGGATTTTGAGGAATATGCTGGACTTCTATTGGAAGCAGCGCCAACTGTTCACGAACGGTTGCCGAGTCAGAGGTCACTATTACGAAGTTCTGCATTTGCGTTGGTATCTGTATGCCGACAGAAGAACAACGATTAGGAACGACAAAAGGAACTACTATCAGTGGTGGTGCTCAATATTGAGCTCCAAAGCAAATTCGAACGAATGGAGTTCCCTTACAGATCGGTTAGTGTCTATCTTCTAAAGTTACTACTGTGTTTAATGGTTCCTCTGGTTAGTTTTTCAACTCTTCTGTAGCTATCGAGTTCACAATGTAGACAGTGGAGATATTATAAAAAAAATGTTTGATACTCCATATCGGAATATGCATCACCTACATTTTCCCTGGAAAACCAGTGGTTACTTTCTGAATAAGGCAGAACGTTTTTTATCGTTCAGTGGAAAAATGGTAAATTGAGTGCGATGCAGAATAACAGTACCGACAAAGACTACCGATACTAAAATGGTCATTTCTGGCTTACTGGCCTTATTTTATCCGAGATTCCCAACAGATGTGATGCATCATCCAAGTCTCGAACCCGCAACTTGTTGATCGGTAGTACAACACGCTAACCGGTGCGCCATCGGCTCATTTCCTTGTCAGTTTCGATTGGGAATATACACATAGCTAAGTAGGCACTCACCGATTGGCTACTGAACACCCTAGGGGCCGTGAACTTTGGGTCCCCGCCAGCAACCGCTTGAAAGCTAGAATATGATAGTAGGATACCAATATCAAAAAGTTTCCGGGATTTTGAAACGGTTATACCTGAGATTGTAGCCGTTATAAGTCAGCCATACCAAATACCAGACTCGAACCCTTAACATGTAAGCTAGATGAGTATTTTTGTGAACGACATGCGTAAATGTCTTATATTTTTGTCAAAGTTTTGTATATGAGAACGTAAGAAGATATTAAAGGAACCAATCAGAGTAGTAGACTTTATCTACCCAATTGAAAACATTTTCGACTCAACTAAACCTACCGATCTTAACGTTTCGGATATCCTCATGTTATCGAAGCCGGAGATTTCACACGATTCCAATGATATTTGAATGTCCATGACACGGTCTACAAGTTTTCATGCAATTTTCTTCCATTCAGTGAGTTCAGCAGAGTTCTGAAATAAGAAGAAGCGTTGTCGGAGTTATCCTATCAGTTGAAAATACCTATCGTGTATGAAATGCTCGGCAGAAACAAAATGAAACGCGACTGTTTACGTTAGCGCGATCAGTACAGGTTTGTATGACGGCCCAGCATATGTTACTGATATGTCATCGCCATCAAGATATATCGCATAAGAACATATATTTTGCTGTGGAGACAACAGAGAACACTTAACTTAGCATAAAGCCCACACATGCTACTACATTATCTGAAGACTTCGACTAGCATGTCTCAGATTGCATATATTGACAAAGTTTTGGTCGGCAGATCTAGCGGAAGCTCAGGTTTTTCCCTAGTCTGGCAACCTCTTAGTCAAACTCTAATCACAGGAATTAGGAGCAGGCAGTTTCTCGTCAACCGTCAATCTTCATTTGGGTCCTTGTTAGAACTATTCGCTGGCCACATGCTTCTTTGGATCTCCTCTTTATACTTTCACCATCAGTTAATGTCCTTGTGGTATAATTTGGAGGTGAAATGGCTCTCTTAAGGGTATTGCTCCCCACCACAGGACCGTAGAGCTGAACTTTCGAACTTCAAAGTCTTCAAACATCTTACGACTCGGAGCTAAAATAACGTCATTTTTGTGTAATGCGGATAGACAATTTCACACGATACATATTGAAGAAGAAAACTAGGCTCCTATGTGTGTGAGTTGAGGCAATTTACTGTTCACCTCTCAGTTTTATCATCCGAAAAAGGTGGCCCGCGTGCCATTCGAGCTCCATAAAAAGCGTGGTCAAGTCAAGTCAAATCAAATTTATTAAAGAAAATGTAGGCAAACGCCTTTGAACTCCCTCTTGGTACATAACCCATATCAACCCTCTTGGTCAACACATATCGCTGGAATCAAAGGATCTTTGAAACAAAAAGTCAGCTAAATAGGACCAATTTCGACAATATGAACGATTTCACGCGTAACTGCTCCTTCTGTTTTCCAGTTAACATGCTCAAAGTAATGCCGAGGAAATGTACTAAAAAAACATGCTACCACTTACGGCTCCCTCGGGCAAGTCCCTTGCCCTGCAAAGCAAGGCAGCCTGCGTTTTCTTTAACCTCAATGCGTTTCTCTGCAGTTTTTCAAGTCTATTCTCGTTTTCCGTATAAGCTACCGCCATTTCCCATTTGGCCTTCTCGAAAGAGTAGGAAGAAGAAAAGAACAACTCTTGATCCACAGAGGTGATCCCATCGAGAAGGATAGCCTTGTTTGAAATACAATCTTCCCTGAGCTTGAGAAGTGCGGACTTCATTGACTGCAGAGATTCACTGACCGAGGTCAGCCCTTTCAACTTCTGCAGAGCATCTGCCACCTGGACAAACAGGAAAATTGATTGACGTTCGGCAGACCGTGGTAATAGTAACTTTCCATATAATAAATAATACGTAGTAAAAGAGGAAGTTTCAATAATTTACACACCCATATCTGCTATATATGGAAGCGAAGGGGCGAGTTCTAAGGAAGCAGTTCAGGAGTAGCAGAAGATATTTCTGTAATAATGAGCTTATTTGCCTGACATTTTGCATTCTTTCTTGCGCGCTGTTCTTGGTTAAGCCCTCACAATGACTGTCCGCTCCCCTGTCCCCATGCCTGAGCAAAGAGGGGCGCGGGCCTAATTGTCACATAACAATCACGCGAAATCCAACTCGGATGATGCTAACGCGGCCATTACTGCATTGGGCGCTAAATATCGAGCCACCATCGCATTTGTTCCAGTTCCGAGCCATGAACACGAGCGATTTACGCATGTGGTGCCCTGGCTGCTACAAGCTAAAAAAACTGCGTTTCTCTATTTTTCTTTGAGTATGCGTTCAGACCCGAATTAAACATGTATTCGGCAACAGTGGCTCATCGGCTGGAGTCAACCATCAGACGGCAGACCATGACGCCCAAAAACCCGGTACCGTTGACAGAACTGTCAGCTGTTGTCTACAGCCTACTATGCCAAGACTGCAAAGCAAGGTATGTTTGTGAAACGGGTAGACTCCTTGACACAAGGTTGCATAGGCATCAGCTCGCAATTAACCACAAGGATAAGATGTATATCGTCTGCAACCACGCACAGCAGGTGAACCACACGTTTGCCTTTGAGAAAGCAAGAGTAATAGGCCGAGCGAATGAGTAGATGGCTTGATTGCTGCTAGAAGGGGATCATCGACTGGCATACTAAACAGAGCCATATACCTTCTTCCTGCATACCAAGCGCTCCGCACAAGGCTAGAATCTCTTCAGAATGGACAAATAGGTCAGACGGAGAACGACACGTAGGGCTGACAGCCGGCAACCATGAGGGAAGAAGCTGGAAACGCTCAGGATGCGCACAAACGACTTAACGTGCCTCATGGAAGCCCACGCGAGTGCACAAGCAATTCAACCAGCCACATCAGAAGGCGAATGGTCACCACGTTCTTAAGATGGAAGCAAGAAGGCTTTTAAAAACCTCAGCTTAAATAAAACCTGGTTCCATAAATCGCCCCTTCTTTCTATTTCGGTGATGATGAAAGGAATATTATATATGAACCTCTGATTTTTGAGCGTATTAACAATAGTTTCTGTAGGACATCTCATTAATTCCTAGTCCCAGCATTTTTTCCCACAAAAAAGTTTCTTTGAAATTCTTGAAAAATAGAAATCGTACTTAAAAAGGTCGTGTACGTCAGCTTTCCTGAGGTCTAAGTTACCGTTATAAAGTTAGATTCGTGAAGTCCGTGGTGCGAAGCTCCCTACGCACATTCAATTTACATGCGGAACGACTTGCTCCCAGCAGCCGCGGGAAACGAACTTGACCACATTTTTTCACTTACCACTTACTCCATAAAATTTATTTTCCTGTCTATACCATTTCCTCACCCCCGAAAATTGATTTATCACCATTTTCGTAGGACAACACGCTGAACCTAGGGGTATATGAGGGAAACTACGTACACTGCTTTTGTCCTTTCGTCAAAACTAATATCTTCTTAGAAGATTCAATTCCTTCTGACATATAGCGAGAATATTTGTTGTTCAGTGCACATTATTGACTCACATAGGATGAGAAGCGTGAACTTTCACCTGTTTGGCTGTTAGTTAAATCTTCATTTGACGGTTTTGATTTACCCCATCCCTCTGCGCTACTGGGATCAACGTCGATGGTAGATAGCCCGTCACACATAACACTTCCTACCTGCTGGTGGTGTTTGCTAACACAATCCTGTATTTAAACTAAAATAAACCGTGCTATTTGGGGCAAGATCAAAACCTTTTTTCTCCTGCATCTGCGTCGGTCTTCGCCTTAGGTCAATCAAATAGCAAGACGATTAACATCCAAGCCAAACTACCAATCATAAGGCATTAGCTAGAACTGACTTGTAATATGTATGGCGCCATGGATACATTTACCGAAATACTTCCATATAAGTCACTGCGTCAATCACATTTAGAAGTACTTTGAAAATTACAACTTACTGTAAGAAGCGCTTCAAATACTTAATTTCTAACGTTTACTTTAGTGAGCCGTTCCACTCCTAAGAGGACACTTAGTGACCTACGCTTGGAATTGTCACCCGTATATAGTCTCAGAACCTGCGAACACGTTCTACGCGTCCGATACAAACATTGCTCTTCAAAGATATGAAATAAGAAAATAAAAATTTAATGTTTGGCCAATATGACTCACCTCACAATCAAAGCAAAATTCTTTCGAGCGCTCATCACAGAGTTTGGATGTTAGAACACAAAGTGCTTCTGCACAAGACGAATGGGCACGCATTGCTGTCTTTTTGTCAGAAACATTAGTCTCACGTCCACACAATGGACACAAGATAAAGCTCCGATGCGAATCCACCGGCAGGAGACAAGGGTGGAGACAAAAAGTGTGACCACACTGCAAAGTGTATGGTTTAACGACCCTGCAATGAGAGAAAACACAAAAGGGGTGCAATAAAAGGTCAACAGGGTCGTTTTAAATGCTGGCATCTGTTGGGTTTTGGGAAGATTTGATGGCTGCACTGATTAGAATGCAAAAAAACTATCAAAAGCGGATCGCGCCGTGAAACTTGTTGTGAAGGAACCCAGTCCGAAATATTCAACGTCTAACTACGCTCCATGTGAGCCCCCAAAGAGAGAACACAACAAGAAGTATGCAGGAAGCAGTAATCTTTTGTTTATCAGGTACAACGTATCTAGGAAAAAACGTGCGTAATTGATGTCCCTTGAGCCAATCAGATTATCTCCAAAAATAATGGTCAGTCCCATCGACTGTTGGCTCAGTGAGTGGCTGTAGCTAGAAATTCAAATTATCGACTGGTTGTCTAGCCCGATGTGTTAGCCCGCGCACAGGCCGATCGATAACCTATTGTGGACGAGGCTATGGCTTGCAAGTTACTGCTTGCTGAGGCTGTTGTTAAGCGGTCCTTACAAAACTGTCCCTCTTTAAGGGCGCAGTGGTGCCTTGGTCTTCAGTTGGTCATGCTTCATAATGGTGGGCTAGCACGGCATGGCTTACTGATGACGGTTAAGGAGTCTAAAATAGTCACTACAGTCGGCCTTGGTTCCCCGACAGTGTTCACTTGCTTTTTCTATTAGCCGCTATGTAGCTGCTGGTAGGGTTTAGCGTCAGCTCACAATAGAACGGGATTCCTCGGCGTTCGATGAGCGTTAATTAATAAATGTCAATGCTCCCGACGCTAAACAGGCAAACAATGAGCGGATGGCTCAGTTGTTAAAGCTTTGGACTTGTGAACATCAAGTCCCACATTCGAACCGCGAGGAGTGCACCAATTGGGGTTGAGGTTAAGTGGCTGTTTACGGCTCATAAGCCAGAACTGGTCATTCTATGCTCCCTTTTCTTTCCTGGCTTTGATCGTCATATGATTGTCACTCAACAACCACACACTAAAGATCAAGGTGAATAAAGCATAACATCTAATGGTTGTGAACACAGTTGTTGACGAGGCTGTGTCTTCATACAACTTGCCTGCTATAAATTGTCTGATGTCAAGAAGCGCATAAACTAGATTGAAGGTTATGGGACGATTTGGATTTCAGGTGCAGTAGAGCACGGCTATCGCATTTGAATCCTCAGTTTGGAAGTGAATTGGATTGTTAAAATGTGTCAGCATGAGAATTACCTAATCATGTTAGTTTAAAGGGAAACCAAGTTTGATTACTGAGAAGTTGAGCATTGTATCAGCGTGATGCGGTACCTCACTCTCTCATATAGTAAAAGCAACTACGAAGCTTCTCTACTGGACATATGGACCTCGGACATAGTGCACGACACTAACATTTACTGCAGCTGTCAACCCAGTTATATTTGCTCCAATTAAAGTGACGCTTGCTTCGCACTTGCTTCACACTATCTATCTCTTCGTTTCTTCGAAAATCGTCAAGTCTCAAAAATCTTGTCGAATGTATGCCATCAATAGGAAAGGCTTTCATACAGCGACCGCTCTTACCAACTGAACTATAGGAACTCCACCGTAAGCCGCGAGTTATATCACAATTAGGTCAGGTTACCTATGCTGCCTACTGCAACATAGGAAGCCAAAACCTGTTCGTGTACCTTTCCCTTAATAAAACTGATGCTAATACTGAATCCACCCAATCTGAAACAGTAAGCACACGGTTCAGGTTGCAGTTCCGACCCAGATAATCAAGAATTCACCAGGCACACTTAATCTGTAGGCAGTTGTGACAAATTCGCCTTGCTATTATGTGTTCGACTGATGACTTGCAGAACAAATCCTGGGGATCGAAACCATGTTGAGTTAGTTAGAGTTCCATCTCTCGAACAACTAAGCTAAAGCCTGTCTGGCCTGTTTGTTGCGTTTAGGAATGCCAAGCTTGCACGAAGACCCTAAGTGACCGCCTTCAGAAAGATTTCGCTCAAACTACTGATTCAATATCTCTTTGTCATGTCAATTCGATATGAGTAAATTAACTGTTCATGAGTACCCTCAGCGACCGCGTTATAGAGGGCATATACTCGATTAGCAAATCGCAAAGGAACTGGTATTAAACGCAAACCCTGGCTACTAACAAATACATTGAAAAGTGGATTTGTACTTTTTTTGTTTTCTAACCACCAGCAAACAACGAAAACCGTTTCCACGTTCGGAAATCTTCAAATTACATCACACAACTAACCGTAGAGGACATGTACGCCATTCCGGTGCTCATCGATTACAGTGCTGCACAACAAATTGGTGATTGCAAAGGTAAATTTGTTATAGGATCTTTAATTAAAGTCGAGGGTGCAGAATTGGGACTAAGCGTTAGTGGCTTTTGACTCTTCATGAGCCAGAAACGGTCGTTCCCGTCTCCCTCAGTTTGGAGGTGAACTGGATTGCAAAACTTCGTTGAGAAGAGACTTACTTAATCATGTCAGCCTAAGCGGCATCCAAGTTTCATTTTGAGCAAGTCGTGCACTTTATCGGCCTGTTGTGGTATCTCATTCACTCATGTACCAAAGCAACTACGTAACTACCCTCTTGGACATTAATGCTAGGAGTCTAGCCTAACCGAGGTGTTGTGCTTTCGGCCGACTACCAAAATGACTATTTTGTCAATGCAGACTGCCATCATAGTCATACGCCTTCGTGGTGGTTGTATCCACGCGATGACTTCAAGCGTGCACTGGACAGATACGCAAGCGGACCGTGCGCATGCACAACTGCTCGCAGTTCCTCAAGGGCCACTGGGGTGCCTCACGCAGTAGGTAAACTTATTCCGACTCGTCCAATGACGCCACAAGCGAACGCGCTTTACAATCAAATAACATCCACTGCCATCTCTCAGACAGTGAGTTGCACACTGACGGACGGAGGCAAAGCCAGTGCGCCCCATTGGCGGGCATTGCTTAGTTGCGGGACATTCAGGGTACAGTCTTGATGCCAGCGGCACAAACGCCACTCGATACAGCTATTCCAGGATTTGTACACAATAAAATCTCCTTCAAAGATCTTTTAGTTTTACGCCTTTTATATTTTGTAACTCCGAGGGCTGTAATTAGGCGGTGCCAAAATCAAACCAGCGTTCAACAACCATGACCTCCGGCACAGTAAACGATATCGTAATTTTACCTTCAACCAACCATTTCCCTTGCTGATTACTCCTTCTTTTTGACAGTGGTCCGCTTTAAAAAAATATGCATCAACATGTTGAAATAACTTTAAAAAAACGTTAATCAATATAATGTTGGCATACTGCATTCGTTATAGTTAGCTCAAGCGGCATCAACTCTCCTCCCTCTGGAGATAAAGGAAAACCACACAAATGTGGCGAACAGACAAACGAAGTAAACGTTACCTGAATTAAACGGGGTCTTTTTTTGTGGATAAGTATTACAGTTACATACCTACCAACATCCCAACTGGACCGAGCAAGGTTAACACTAAACATTGTCAGATGCTTTGCAAATGTTCGTTTAGAGTAAAGGTTTGGAATTTTATGCGTATCGAACTGACATCACGCAAGCTTCAAAAGCAGAACTCACGGCTTATTGCATATTGCACACGTAGCTGCATCACCAGTCATGGCTTAGCTAATTGTAGTGGTTTCGCCATTAAAGGCAGATGTGCAGAACATTGTGCTCATCGACCGCATCAAAGCACTTCTCGCAGCCAATAGCCGTGGTACACCAATTAAAATTAACTACCTTGTCAAGGCTACCTGTATCGGATTTGGTACAAAGAGTACTCCGTATTTTATTAGCCTAGCTATAAATGAATGTGTTATTTCAAGATAGAAGAAATATAGGAAAAAACTGTCTTTTGTAACGTTAAAGACTGCGTAGCAAGTCAGTAATTGCGTTTATATCACGTTTGCCATGTAGTAAAGCTCTTTCTAATGGTATTCTACAACAGGATGTATGACTGACGTAGGGATTCCAGTTAAGGATCGCTTGCGTAACAAGAAGATGGTAACGACAGGCAAGGCTACATGTTCGAGGCTTATCCTGCAAATCAGCTTAAAATACAGGAAGTGCGGTATTGATAGCTCGTCGTTTATTAGCCAATCATTAGATTTCGTAACCCACAATGTAGAATCTGAGTCACGTTCTCGGCGTGTCGGAATGGATAACACAGGCAGGCACAACCCTTGCTGTCCGCACTGCCAATGAAACTACCACCAGTTCTGTTGTCATTCTTTGAGCGAAAGTGGTCTCCAGACGAATATTTTAGCAGAAGCACAAGTTATGGCTGAGAAATGTGTTTCTCCTCGCCGTTGGGGCTATCAGTGTGCATTTAACACCCCGAGTTATTATGTTTGAAAAGGTTGCAAATTACGGACGTCATAATCAGCCCAATGTAGTGTAGATTGTACATTTGATGAAAGGTTGGGGATTGGGGGATTCAACCCACATTTTAGCTTGTCTATTTAGTTCATAAGGTTGGACTACGAAGCAAAATACTGTTTACTAGAATTGAGTTCCGTTCATATCAGTAATGTGGGAGAAAACAGAGGCGGTAATGGGCGAAATCCAGCGTTTGTTGATATCCGATGAATTTACTACGCTTTAAAATGCTACGGAAAAGAACTCTTGTTTGTGCATATTGCACTATA
>UYRU01048789.1:0-10324 GCA_900617775.1 Dibothriocephalus latus | reverse complement strand
ACCCTAATCGTGCTCAAATCGAGCTCGAATCGTTGTCGACAAACCTGGAAATATGGAGTTTTTTTCCGCCACTTCCAAGGAAACTCCTGCCGAAAACCGGTTTTTAGACGAGTTCGACATGCATAGCTCATACCTTGAAATGATGCACAATATTATTATTTACTCAAGCCATTTGGCTCAAGGAGATTAACATGAAGCTCTTTTTCATTCGGGATTTCATGGTAGGTTAGGTCGCCAAAGGCTGCTATTTGCTTGATATGGACGTCTCGAATGTAAATGAGAAGTCCCTAAAGTCTTTAAATTTCCTTCTTAGAACATTAAAAAATATAAGCATTTTGAATGGCAGTAAGGAAGGTTAGAAGTTAGTATTACTAAACTGGGACGAAAATCAACCTAACATCGTCGTAAATTGCTGGTTTCAGTATTTCAGACAGTACATTTTCTTCTAAATAAACTCCATATAATTTGCGCAAAGTTTTCCTCATAGAACATTCAACAATATGGAGTAACGCTTTTCTCCATCGACAGTATGTAGAGCGGTCATACTGCAATGGCTTTCACCGGCCTATCGCGGTTTCAAAGGGAAATTGGCCTATTCCATTTTGCATTAGAGACTGGAGTTTGGAGCGTATCGAGACTATCGAGTAACGACGAACAATTAATCACCATGGAGTATACCTCCGGAAAAGTATAAGTAGCCAATAGAGTTCTAGAAAGCAGTTCAGAAGAAGGAGATGCGAACACTGGAACAAGAGTTTTATTGTCCTGGCGTTTCGAATTCCGTCGGGAATCCTGAATCATAAGTAATGGCTCAGACTATTGTACCATTACCTCTGATTAAGGGTTCCCGACGGAATCTGAAACGTCAGGACAATAAAACTCTTGTTCCAATGGTCGCATCTCCTTCTTCTAAATATAAGTAGACTGAAATTACGATTTCTGACTTAGTAACAACCACAAACCCTGGATACTTCAGGCCCAGGAGCTTGCGTTTCTGTGACCTGAATCCCGGTTTAGGGATTCGGAGCTTCAAGACAAAAAGAATGCCAATTTTCGTTATACTATCACGATATATCAATGCACACCAATGTTGAACGACGGCGTCTTTCTGAAATAAGTGCAGCTGGTTAAAAGATAAAAATTAATGAATGAAGATGTATTCTAAGATTTCGCATAAGCTGGACCTGAGAAAGTTTTTCATATGATTATTTTAGTGTATGCGTGTGGTTGCCATTAGGGGATTGAAATTTTATGCAAAAGCAAGTGGGGGAACCGGAGCATATTTTGATTGTTTCACTAATGTTCTGCGTAGACATCTTAATGCCTTAAATGTGCATTGAATTCACCTTCGGGAGGATTCTCCGCGGGACTGGGACGTTTGAGCATTTGTTCGAGGGTATTTTCAGCCAGCACATTGACAACTGTGTTTGTGATCGCAGCCGTCGCCTCGTCCGTGTAGGCGTCTGTGATAGAGAGCACAGTATCCTGGTAAGCTGATCAGTGAAACTTGACGCATACAGCTTTCAAACAACAGATCTTTCAACAGTCCCAACCGATGATAAAATCAAGCAGGGAGGGGATCGAATTAAGCCCCTTTTGCTCTCATTCATGTTCTAGTCTGATTACAGCGTTTAAGGACTTCAAAAGTCGAACTAGGCTAGGGCTTATGTGACAGGGTTACCGCTGATAGACGTAAGTCAGTTAAAACATGTTTCGCATGCAAAAACGTCTTAAAACATTACTTGACTGGATAGTTACTGGTTTGCCATCATAATTCAAAAGAAAAACATCCGAATTCTAACCTCCTATATCCAAAAATGACATGATTTTTCAAGATGATGACTGTCTTTATCCGACAGCTTTTTGGTAAAAACAATGACAACAGGAGTATCACCGAATTGAGGCATTAATAGGCTTCATTTGTGGGAAGGAACATGTTCGAAATAAGTGCCTACTGATTGCATTTTCCAAATATTTTGCAATAAAACAGATTCATGTTGCATATCATATAAGAACGCAAAAATTCCTATATGTCAAAAAACCTCTGGCAGGGAAATTGCGCGCATTTAGTCCTCAGGGGATTGGTCTATGCTTATTACTAATTCAAGTAGTAGGGCAAAGTGGATGATTACTTGTTTTTATTTCATCGACTTCTCGTTTCTTCTGCTCAGATATAGTCTGAATAGTCTTGGTTTCCGTCTCCTCGCGAACCTTGTCGAGGAAAGCAGTGCGCATGGCTGTCAGTTCCTTGTGCAAGAGCTCATCCAAATCAATGTAGCTGGTATTGTAACGCTCCGAAACTAGTCTTGCGACCGAAGAGGCGCCTGCAGTGACGTGACCGACCAGGGCAATCCGCACCGGAATCACTGGTTGGGGAGCAATGAGGAAAGGTCTCGGATTTCGAATGAACTCCTCATAAGCCTCATAGGAGGAAAGTAGGAAGATTTGGCCCAGAAAACTGCAAAGCAAGTAATAATATGCAAAGTCTCAACAAGACGCTTGTGGGGCTATTTGAAAACATAATTTTGATGGCAAAATCAGTTAAAAACCGAGAAACCTTTGCGGGTTCGCCTTATATAACTCAAAAATTTTTACATTCGAGACTTTGCTTCCATTATACTGTGGAATAGTACTGTACATAAAACAAGGGTATACTTCTCATAGGATGGTTAGAGCCTCGAACTTTTAATTAACAGATCATGGGTTCGAGGCTCGGGGGATGCACCGCCTAGGGGTTGAGTATGGCTGGCTGATGACGGTCAATAGACCAGAAATGGCCATTTCAGTCCTCTTTGTCTTGGTGGCAATGATCCCCTGCCATAAAATATATATTTTCTTATAGAAACTTTAATTCCATAGTCTGCCAAAGTGGATTTTTTGGCTGCTGACCAGTCAACATAAAGTTCTCGCGATTTGGCTGACTGTGGATTATACCAGAGGCCCCGGCTATGTTGCTGAGGCCTCTTGTCCTACAGAAGTCAAATATCTGCATCCATTAAGCAACCTATCGTAACCAGGATGAAAATGCAGAGATACGATAATATTGCAGTTTGCTGCAGTCCTGATTACCCAACACTAAATTGAGCCTTTCCGTTTTCCAAGATTCCATTGTACAGCTGGACGGGACAAAGACTTTGCCAGGGACTGATTTGCCAGCGGGCATGTTCCGTCGGCATGCGTTTGGTAGCCAGCGTTTGGATCAACTCCTCGTATTCCACGTCTTCAGGCACTTCCTCTTCGTCCGTGGGAGGAAAGAACTGATGTGGAGGGACAGCAGGCCTCACGGGCAGTGCCCTGAGTTGCGTCATCACGTTCTAAGTTGAAAAGAAAGGGCGCATCTAACGATTATAAATCAAAGGGATGATAAACAGTCACAATAACTTGCAATTCGAAACTTAATAATCGTCTGGTGCAAGCTGTATATGAGGCCACGTTCAATGACAAGCGATTGTGGATTAGGGGCTGCTGTAGCTTTGTAGTTTTCTCTCACAGGAGCTCGGATAAGTGAATGTAACAAAAACACCAAAGTCGTATAGAAGGGATTCATCGTAGGGCCGCCCCGTTGCAAAAGTCTCCCAGTCCAAGTGTCCTACGGAATTCGTGGCTACAGGTTTACTGGTTAATTAATGCGTGATAAGTGCACAATAGGGAATACATTAAATCCGCGTTTAATTGTTTTACGTAGCTAAAAACGTAGGTGAAACGGTTGCGAAAAGGACAAAAAAGACTGAAAAGAAAGTCTACAGATCAAGAAAACTACTAGAACAATTATAGGCTAACCTAATCAAATGTGTTTGGATATGTAGAAATTCGGCCTAGTGATACTTTGCAAGTAGTTATTATTATTATTATTAATACTTCCACTCAGGCGGCCCACTATGAATTCCTACCAGTCGTATATTATCATTTCGTTAATGTGGGGCTTCAGAACACGAAGATAACATTGTTGTAAAAGAGTTCACACCATGAGTAGAATGCAAAATTTTGTTTTACATCTCATACTCAAAACCTTACTCCCAGCTTCTGTCAGCTGCAATTTGAGCGTATAAAAAGCAGCATAATTGTAAAGACTAAAGAAAGGCCAATATGCTCTTCTTATGCTCAGGTCGATACTATGCCTCTTATAAATTTTGAGCGAAAAAGAACTACAACTAGCATACATTAACCTATCACTTTTCTTTAAAAGATTGATACATACACATACCAAGTACATATCAGATGGGGAGCTGTTTCCATCGACGGAGATGACATTGGTAGGCGGAAAACTGCTCATATATTCTTTTAACTCTTTCTTAACTACCGTCCTATAGAGATTAAACTGCCGATCAATCGCTTCTGGTGTGTCCTCCGGTCGAACCAGCAGTCTCTCCAGAGTCTTTTTGTCCAGCCGAGGAAAGTCAGGATGACTGGGTAAGTTCTCATCGCCCTCACCCAGCTCTTCGTCCTCTGGCTCACCTTCTTCCTCGGCGTCCTCGCCCTCCCCCTCCTCTGCCCCACCTTTCAGCAGCTTTGGGGGCGCTTTGGCCACTGGATCAGGTGGGACAACTGGTGGATCCTCCATGTAAAATTTATTGTATACCAGTCCTTCATCGGGATCAAAGCGATGTGATTCCAGTCGCGGGCGAAGGTCGGCGTCCGGAATCTAAACTAAGGCGAAGGCAAGACTCAATAAATGAACTCAAAAATGTAAACCTTCGGTTTAGTATCCCGAAGCAAAGTCACAGGGACGTCTCTATTGTCAGTCATTTTTGTCAAATACTGCAAAGTGGCTGTAAGGTACTCGCTTACAGTCACGATTCGCAATAAACCCCAAAAGGGATTATATAGACTTGTAGGTCGCTTTTCTTGTTCTTCCAGAAGTTCTTTCAGAAATGTAGTCTTTGCGAGCCGTCAGCTGAAATGGAAGTCAAGATATCTGCAGTGATATCGAGCTAAGGTTGTCTCACGGGACCGGACTCCACTATCTACGTAACGTCGTATTCACAGCATTAACTATAAGCGGCCGTTGAAAAATCAATTTCGCCATAGGTTTTCATTTTTCAGAATTTGAGATGTGCAAGTAAGCCTTGGTAGAGAAGAAGGATCTCAACCGTCCACGTATCATGCGTTCGCAGACTTTTAATAAACTGCTCGAAAAGGGCTCTTAAACATTCCTTTGCAACGATTATTTGCGAAAGCCTTTCAATTTAGTTGTTTTACTTTACCTAACGAACAATAATAATGCCTATGGGAGCATAATGTCAGTCAGAAGAGAAGAGCATAGGCATGCGCAAATTGAATGTCTGATGGGATTTTTTTGATGATAACCACCAAAGTTAACTTTACCTTTTACAAATTGACTCATTTTACTTTTTACTGTTCAACATTTATTAATCTGAAAGTTAAACCATTAGGCGTATCCAAATAGGGACTAAGGTAACTAACAGTTTCCTCTTGGTATTTGATTTTTGCCTGCAGGTCCGTCACGAACTGGGAGTACAAGAGTAATAGATTAAGCAAATGTCTTGGGCCGCCACTACTTTTATTTCATTAAAAGTAATGTGGTTGAATCAAAATGGAAAAAATTAAATTACAGATGACTGTCAATCTAACAAATGCCTTATCGTTACACTAAACCTTGATGAGTGGTCCGTATATATAGTATATCAGTTAATATGCATAAAGATTCAGGGTCCAGATATCATATTGCGTTCATCATTCCCCGGAAAAGAGGGATCAAGAACTTAAACACAATTTGGTCAAAGCATTTGCCCCTTATTCTTCCTCTCCGGGAGATGATGAACGCGATACTTTATCACTATTCGTTCTTCAGGAACGTAGTCGGCTTTAATTTATATTCATTGCGATTTCTATCTTTCAACATACTATATCACTATATCTGTAGGCCATATGCACCTCCATGAAAACCTGAGGTAGAACTCCGCCGCCGCTTATACCTTATTTCCACATCCCATCCCACAAAGACCTAACGTCCAACATCACATGCCACGTGCTCGCAACCAGAAGCTCTCACGCGAGAGGGAAGTATGTTCCTCCGTAGCTTCTCTATGTGGCCCCTCGGCTGCATGCGTGATCAGAGCCTGAGACTATCACGGTTTAACAACAACTGTGACCTTGAAGGCTGCCAACTGATGTTATTTGTTTAGTGGCTGACCAGTGGACTGGGAGTCAGGCGGCGACGGCTCCTTTTTGCACTTTGGTATTTGGTAATCCTGATGTGTATCAAGGAACAAGGTCATGTTGTAGCGTACGTAGACGGCTTCACCACCCCCGCAGCCACTGCGTCCACCCTAGGCCAGACAACTGACCGGCTCGGACAGAAGCCTGAGGCCGGAGGTAGAGGATAGAGTGAGGACGTCGGCTCAGCGCACTTTCCTCACTATAAACAATCCAACGTGCTTGAAGCTATCACGGTGCACTAAAAGACGTGGCTTATAAGGTGTTCCATTGACGGGATAACACGGACCGCCTGGTCAGCCCAGCGCGTTTTTGTGCGGAGTGGTTGACTGAGTCGGGCCGCAATGGCCCCTCCTAGATGTGGCATTCACGTCCCTCTCACTCAGATGAGATCACGGTCAGCTGTGGTGGCACGCTTAGGGACGGATCCGGCTGCGCCAGTCAAACTAATTAATTGAACGATGGTCATTGACATCCTAAAATGACCCACCAATCCTTTAACAAACCTTTATTCGGCATGTGCTGTCTTTGAGTTAGGCATCGAATTATTATTAGAAACCGTACGTCTTCTAGTAGTAGGCCGTCTCGATGGTAGTCAACATCTGAACGAATTGTCGACTAAAGAATCTTGTAAGTTTCCTTTCAGTCTTTAAATGCACAAAAAGAGGGTAACAATATTAGCCACGATGTTGCTGCTCATCACAGAAAACGATGGAAAATGGTCAATGTTCAGTGGGGAAAATAAAACAGGGCAAAGAAGTGACAAAGACTTAATGAAAAAACGCAATCACTAACATTGTGACCTTTTTATTTTTGCGTTTTAAGTGCTCAAATCTCCAAGTCATCCAAGCCACGATAAACAGGTTGAATTTCAAAATATTCGGAAGCTGCATACCAAATTATACGATAAACGTGAACGTGCCGATTTGTGTGCTATTCAAAAAGCCTCCTGGCATATATAGCACGAAAAGTCTTGAATATTTATTCTTAAGAATTTTTCCTAATTACATCTCATATTTCCCGCTGCATAAAACACTTGGCAAGAAGTGCTTTTATTCGGTGTAGTCGACAAAGTCATAGATCTCACATACTCGAATAATGCCAAGAGATGTCGAACGGTCGGTCTCCAAATTTAAAACATTTTAAAATTATAGGCTTGCCAAAGGCACAATAGGCAAACATACATTCTTTCTGTTTTTTAACGTGACTATCCTTCGGTTCATCAGACTATGTAACTAACAGTTCAATAGAAATTTCCGGCCAAATGACAGATGGCGAACTAGCAAATGTACCAGAGGAATTAAGTCAAAGAGTTTTGTACTAATTAAGAGGCACTAGATTGGCCTACAATTATTAATGTAAGTATAATGCATTCGATCAGAAGCAGATTGTGGAAACAAAGATGCTTTAAATGTCAGAAGCTGAGGTAGAGTAACACAGTTTTATGTTACTTTACAATGTAATGATCCCAGTGGATCGCAGATGAAGTGAAGAAAACATGACTGACTTTATTTTTACCGTCCACGTATGACCTGCGTCTCTTCTGTTCATGTAGAAACATCGCTTTATAATCCTTTCATCTGTGTGCAATTTTGTGACCAGTATAATAAATAATTACGTAAATTTTGGTTTGCTATACGTTACACGCTACAATAATAATGACGTCTGTTGCTTCATCTTCTTCAATGCCTATTAGGCTACAGTGTTTTATAGTGTACTCTCGTAAGCTCATTATCATTCTAGTTTACTCCACAAAAATTAGCCTGTTACTTAAAACGTCGATGTTTTAGTAGGTATATTCACCATAGTTATTTCTCCTTCAAGTCGAAAATTTGGGTACGTTTGAAGTACTTTTGAATTGCATTCATTAAAATCTATCACCCATCTATAAGGTCGCCTTTTACCTCGAACATCTTACAAGAAGGAACATAGCGGTATTTTTATATTATAGCAGAGATATTACAAAGGCAAACCAAGGGCTAACAGGCGATGACAAGCTAAATATTTCTTAAAGTAAAAGATTGTAGTCAACATAAACTGTTTCTGATGGCAATCGGGTTTCAGAAACTAAACAGCAGTATCTACTAAAAATTATTTAATTTGAAGAAATAGGTGTTAAAAGAATTGACGGTTAAGGAAAACGCAAAGAAAAAAGTCTCATTAATTCGCCTTTGCGAATGAAAGCGTATTCGTGATCTAAATTTACAAGTGCAGAACGAAGTGAAATATTAGGCCAGAAGTCTACCTAGCAGCTGTGTTTCCTCTCGAATAGCCTTAACTTTATCGTGCGCAAATGAAGCATATGGAATTCTAAAGTGCACTATAATTAGGCTCGGCAGTAGGATCTTCCCAACATTAATGGCATTCAGAAATAAATTCGTCACTCAGGCAAATCGGACGGTCGAGCCAATTCTTTGGTTCAAAACGTCAAACTATTATGAAAAATAAATAAGCGTGTAAATTTAACTGAAAAATCTTATATTTCTTACCGTTACGTATATAACATAATCCGGGGGTAGGTGAGTCGATTTAAGCATTTTCATGATTTCGTCTATTCCTTCGTATGCTGGTAATCCATCCAACACGTAGCCATAATGGTGGGCTTCAGGAGACTCAATGGCACCCTTCAGAAGTGCTAGAGTCGTATCCCCGGGGACTTCTTTCCCAGCACTTAACTGACTCTGAAGGAATTTTCCTAGTGGCGCATTCTCGTCCATATAATTCTGAAACAAGTTCAGAGCTAACACATCATACAAAAAACCGATCAACCTACGATTAATGTACTTGCATTTCCATTCGATGGCTATTTTTTTGGCAAGCGTCGTTTTTCCGCAAGCCGTCTTCCCTATAACGATGAAACATGTCGGTTTCTTTAATAAAAAACGTTCCCTAGCCTACCTAAATGCGTGAAAAAAAATATGCTTACTAAATCTTGATCAATAAAGAATTCATCTGGTAAACTAAATTCTGTCCTCTCAAATGTCTCTGTGCGAATAAGTTTGGGAGTATTTTCAACTTCAACCATCATAAGTCATCGCTTTATTTGAAAAAGGCGGCGCGTTGCCATAGTACTGCATGCCTCCACTCGATTGATGTAGTAGATAATGGGGACAAAGATGGTGTCACGGGCAATCATAGCCTCGTCTTTATTTATTTGACATGAACGCAGAAAGTGAATACAAGATCCCTCTGGAAGTTGCCTGTAGGAACGGAATATAGGCTGAGGCTAACAATCTAATTTATGTCGCCCATCACTGAATCTTATCCAAGAAGTAAACACTTTTACCACTCCAAGGACTCCATATCTGTCCAACTAATTCGAGATGTGGCTGCACGAAGCTTCCTTACATTTTCAAGAAGCTGTATTTTCAAATCTCATAAAATGTCGCCAATAAGCTGCAATAAAGACATGCCCGTCTTAGCTGCCTAGTGTAGTTCAGATTTAGTTTGAGTAAAGAATTAATCCACACACCAAGTCATTTTACTATATTCTTGTCGCAACGGTGTGTCGCTTAGAAAGTAAATCCTCGCACCGGAGGTTCTTAAGCGGCAGTTTGGAAGGATGTCGCATCAACTAACTTTGAAATAGGTAAGTTACTATTTTTACAATTTCTATTGTTGTTCAATTTTGTTCAGAGGCTATTTTTATCTTACGTAGTTTGAAAAACTGTCCATTACTTTAGTTCCTTGCTGAATGGAGTGATATCACAGTCCAGATTACTGACACACTCATTGGTGTAATCCAGGAATTAAGTGGGACCTAAAACTGAACCCCTTTCGACGCCATTCATCACAGGTACCACGAGGATCGCTGGCGTCCGACTTTTACTCTTTGGGACCGTCCGGTAGTTTGTTCCAGTATTCAATCACCATGTGGGAAAGGAATTTGGTCTGAATTTCAAATTTGGCATGGTGTTTCTTCAGTTTCTGTTGGTGACTTCGGAGGTTTGTTATTTGTGGCAATTCAAAAAGGTAAATCATCTGCAGAGCACAGTCTACTCCTCTGACGAACTTGAAGACCATGATGATATCTCCCCTGTATTCTCTAAAACAAGGGAAAACATATGAATCTGAGCAACCCATTTTTTTGCTCTCCATTAAGTCACTTTAAGTCACTTTATTAAGGGAAGAAGGCTTTCGCCCTTGA
>UYRU01048787.1:1252-12432 GCA_900617775.1 Dibothriocephalus latus | reverse complement strand
ACCCCCCCTCCCATATAAATGTAATGGCCTGATGAGAATTTATTGAAATATAAATGGTAAAAACGTTGAAGCATTTGCGAAATGACTGCATACATCATGTCTATTGCATTCGCACCACGAGTTTTCACCGTAATAAAATTTAATGCTAACAAACGTTATATTGAAATGAAGGGAGTAGTATGTTTGTGGTTATTTCAGTTATCCGCTAGACTATAAGAGGGGTCTGTCTTCTGTGTATTAGTCAAAGTTCCTCATTGAGCCTAAAACATGGTCTATACCCACACAAAATGTACTGAACCCTATAGGGCACCTTCTCAGAAGCGTGGAAGAATTTCTGCCTTTTTAATTGAAAAGTCCATAGCCTGTTGTTCTGAAACTGCCAGCACAAGTGCCATGGCAAATACCGAAGAATATAATTTCTCTGGGTAACAAAATTTGAGGAGGTAAACTATGGTGAAATGAGTAAACGAAGCCATGTTATTGCGTATGCTTTCTACAAAATTTGTTTCGCTTTATAAAGCCTTTGAAACTAAATTGGAAATAAACTCTTTACTCAAGTTATATTTCCTAACGAGCGTGGTTTTGGTCACAGATCGTTAAGACGTGCATGCAAATGCCGGTATCCTAGTGTCACTCAAAAAGAAACCTTCGAATTTTGCTACATAATTATCAATACTACAATAAGTGGCGTAATTCGTTCTAACTTAGACCAAACTTGGGGGTTTCTGTTAACGTTCCAACAGATGCGTCACCCACGAAAAAAATATTATGCGGATGTTTTTCTGGTTACCTGCGGAACAATCGTCCCCTGTTCGTTCAGTTAATATTCATATCACAACTATTGCAGGCACTCATTCTTACTCAAAAAGGATTTCCAGTTTAGAGACGTATGTGATCTTATCAGGCGTAGGCTTCCCAAGTATGCGCCAAACCTTTGTGCACAGGGTTGGACCGAACGTTGCTATTCTTTTTGATTTTCTGTCGAACATTTGCCCTTAACCATTTTGTCACTAGCATAACCTTTTAAAACAGAATCTCAAGCACGTGTATAAATCTCCTTCCAGATAGTGTTGCCGAACAATCAACTGAGCCTGTTATACGTAATAAGCATAAACCTCATATGAGAGTGGGTCAGTAGAATGCGTTTCATAAGCAGAAAGCTGCGAACGTGTTCCGATAGCAGTCGGTGGGTGTTCATTAACCAATATCAATATTCCAGACCTAAATCGGCATGACAGGAGCCCTTGGCGTCGTAAGTTAGAATGGTAAACTTCTAATAAAAATGGTCGAGAGTTCTAGCTTCATGTAGCGTACTGCCCGAGGCTTGGTATGGTTGGCTGACGACTCAAGCCTTTTCTTTGCTGACAATGTACACCTGTCTATAATACCAGCGGCTGCGTGACTGCTGGCGGGGCTGGAGAGTGACCGTCCCGTAACAGATCGGTGAGCGTTCATCAACCTATAGCCCAAATTTTTCATGGTTCCTACCACTGCCTCTTCACTTACTTCTAAGATGATAATAATATCCCATCGTACTGCTGCGTTGTACCGACACTGCTACGCTAGAGGTAATCTACGTGATCATGTTGAGCAGAAACAATCACGCTCATGACAATAGTACTTGCAAGTAGTGAGTAACAACTATTTTGTACTTTTAGTGTCCACAGTGGGCAACGGTGTCATCAGCTCCGACAGCGAATACTCCTCCTCCTCCTCCTCTTCAACTGACAGCCATGACTTCACTGCTGAATCAGAAGATTTAGAAACATTGTGCGAGAAAGCCCTCGATGCAGCTATTCAATATGTGCCCCAATACGGTTGGAGCCGTGCAGCGCTGGAGGCAGCGTGTTCAGCTAAAAACCTCCCTCCAGGATTACACTCCCTTGCTATGCCTAGGGGTGGCATCGACCTGGTAACACACTTCTTCGAGTCTCGGAATCATCTGCTGGCCGAGGAATTAGCACGCTGGCGTGCTGAGGACTCCGGCAGTGGAACGTCTTCCTCGCAAACTGTTCCTCCTAACAGGTGACCGTTGTAAAATTTATTTGCTGTCTCAGTATATTTGCTATAGAAAAGTTGTTCTGCCCCCGCCAACACCTGTCGGAGAGCAGGACATATTATTGACGAGCAAAATAACCCTATCAATCACAACATCACTGTGTTCGACTATTTGGGCGGGTAAGCAAAAATTGTGGTCCGGGAAAGTGTGCGTCAGTCCGTATTCTGCGAACAACTGTATAGGAATCTTTTTGAGAACGTTGCACACATGCAAAAGAGGCGGTGCTCATCATGTTTTGATAGCCGGGGAGTTAGTGTGAATTGGCTGCGATGACTGAAAACTACGCTTGTAAGTAAGGCTAGGCTGTTACTTTTACATCTAGAGTTTCTTTGCCTGCGAGACTTGCGGTTGTCACCAAAAGAAAAGAGCTTGTGGACAGTTGTGGCGTTTGCATACGTTGATTCCACGGCCCTTCTTCCGCTTCTGCTTATTTTTGAGTAATCAGCGAGAAATACAGAAGGATCCGGCACCTCTAGGGAAGAATACAATGTCTAACGGGCGAAAACTCACTAACAGGCATATTTTACTGCTCTTTTTAATTGTTCCACTGGTCCTCGCACCTTTTCACCTTTGTAGGAGTGTCGGTAGTACTTACTTGACCAGTCAACCGCGAGCCAGACTTCCACTTGCAAACCTATTTATTTCATAAACAACTTCAGTTATTCGCTGAAGGCTTGTTCGCCACCCTCTTGCTATGCATTAAGTACCCGTGAAGTCTACCACCAGCAACACTTACCAGTTTATGGTCCAGGTAACCTGGACGTCCATATAAAGGTTAGGAGAATAAACGGTTTCTAAGATACTGAAATAGGACCCTCTCCGTATTGTAGCTGGCCTTGCGCTAAATTCCAAAGAGATTTGGGTTAGAGCTAATGCTAGGTGCCCTTCCTAGGGTTTACCACAAGACCATATGTATTACTGACGGGGCGGGGAGCGCTATTCCTATCCCTACGTCTAATCTAAATAGCTTATAAAACGAATGAGAAGTGCCAAGTCGCAGTTGATTCTGTTCATGATTGACCGTATCGTGAAATAGCCGGACCCTGTACCGTCGAATTCTTATCAAAGCTGTATTAAAACAGCCGGTATCCAGTTTCTTTTTCCATTGCGGTTTAATAAATTGAATGAAAGGGTTGCCGTGCCTGGTATTATGCGGTGCTTTTTTGTGGTGGTTCTCTAGAGTGCTCTCGTTTGTATTTTTGCTTGACAGTTTCGGCTTCAAGGCACCCCCTCCGTTTGCTACCAAGGCGGAGACGGACGCCTTCCTGCGTCGTGCTATCCAGTACCGTCTTCGGTTAATCGAGGAAGTACTGCCCTACTGGCCGCAAGCCATGGGTCTCCTCTCTCTCCCACCGAATGTGCCTGCAGCTATCGCCCTCGAGGCCCAACTGGTAGATGAGATCTGGGCACAGGCCGGCGATCGTTCTGTTGACGTAGGTCTTTACATCTCTGCATTTTAATTTTTCCAGGATTATTTTATGTCCTTTTTTATTTCACTTTCGAACCTATACTTCACGAATCAAAGAGAACACTCTCTGAGAGCCCATCCCTTAACGTCACAGCTTCCTGTATACCACCTGGACGGCTCTCGCGGCTCATGTTTGGCCACCATTCTGTTTCCCGAAAGGCACTTATAACGCGCTTCCGGGCTTGTAGTTTCGGCGAATAAGTTGCTAATTATTGTGGCGAAGGTTGTCCTGAAGAAGTTGTCAGCAGTACCAGAAGTGAAAAGAAGACGACTCGATCGCTGGGACAAACGTTTATTCGCCTGACGTTTCGACATCCGTCGCGGATTCATCATCACAGACATGAGCAGGAAACAGTAGCAGAAACCAGAAGTCACCAATTTGTAGAGCGATAAACACAACCGCTGCTTAGACACTACAGTATAAGTAGCAGATTTCGGGCTGGGTGTGCGTCGTAGCTTTGGCCGTGTGAACAAAAGCTAGTGCTCAAGGCATCAACGCCATCATATCTTCCTGTAAGCCATCTAGTAATTAAATATGTATGTTTTCGATCCTTTGAACATTCCATGTTCCACAAGGACCAAATTTTCTTTCAGGAATTTCGGCCATCATGGCAATCAGCGCTCGCGTCTACTTATCTCAAACTGATATATGCGCCATCCTGTTTGTCTCCAAAATAAGTTCTCATATTAAATCGGCCCTTTAAAGGATTGCTTGTCTTACAACAATTAGAAAAATTGCTATTTTATGCTTCGGAACTGCATGCAAGCCCTCAGTTCATTGTCAGGTCGAATCTACCGGCTGTCATTATTGTTTCCGACTGAATTCGATTTCTGCAGCCACAAACCAACCCTTGTTTCGCTGCAGGCAACGAACTTACTACAGGGCACTCATAGTGAAAATAGAAAACACAAGCTATTGACCAATCAGATTAAGACACACAACAGGACGATCATGTTACGTAACCTGATCGTAGAACGACCCGCGATGTACTGGTAATGCGAATTGTAGTCGGAGTGATGGAGAGGCCCGCCCCCGGGGAGTTTGGTGTGGGTCAAACCCATTAACTGAAAATCATCATGCTCAAACGAGTCACGTGGGCTAAGGGTCAAATGCACGCTAGTGGGATGTATTAAATTTCATACCGAGATTGTCCTTGCAAGTGGAGAGGCCATACCGCAGAAATTATGAACTGGTTGATTTAAAACTTCAAGGCGAAAAAGGGATGGGTTGGTTTCTTGAGTCCGGAGAAAACCTCGAATTCGGGTTCGCGGACGCATATAAAGTGGGCCTGAAAGGCGGTAGATGACAGGCCTGTGAGGTTTCGGCTTCTGATATAAGTTTACTAAACCGTACGCCTGCTCTTATCTAGCGCCACGAACTCCGTTCCCAGCTGTGAATTCACACGATCGACGCAGATTTGTAACGTACAAAACCAATATCTGTTTTACTATCACTTTGTGCTGTCGGTGGTGATCTGCTCCTGAAAAAGTTTGGAATTTCCTAACGATTATAATAACCGTTCCATTGGCCCAGTGGTCTTTTTATTTTCAGCAGACATCTGCGGTCTGTTCTACAGGAGTCCAGTTCTTGAACTGGTATACTGCCTGAAACTACCAGGCCCTGATGGTGGGGCAAATTTCCCCGTCCACAGTTACGTCACAGCCGCATACAATTTGAAAAGAAAGATTTTTTATAGCATGTCCTGACCATCATCAAACTGGCGAGAATATAGTCACGAAAATGGCAAAAAGGATTGATATTTAAGTAAACGATTCCTTCATCATTTTAAGTTTATGTCTGATTTACTCTGATTGCTTTCACTGGGACTCTAACTTAACTTTCCAATGAAAAAAAGTGCGCGAAGTGGTATCTGCCGTGTTTGCCAATGGACTGGGTATAACCAGGGAGCCAGTACCAACGGTCCCTTCCATTCGTGACCAAAACGTAGAATAAAGTTCAGTCTCTACAACGTTATTTGGTTAGAAACAGTTTGTTAACAACAACTCCCCCTGTGGAAATTACCCCAGTAAACCGTGGCGCAACTGACTGTACTGTTTCCAAGTGTGCGGAAAGGACACCGAGAACTCGAAAGAGCAAACTCGTTACTGATGCTCATGGTTTATTTTTCTTCTTGCATCAATAGGCTGCTTATATATTCTCCTTTTTATGCGGTTACTTTGACTGTAGCGGCTGCAGTGCTAACAGTTTTTATGGCCCGCTATGCCCTCCGATTGTGGGTAAGCGAATTTTTTGGGCCCGATGCTGATCAATCCAGCCCGTACAGGTCGGCCTATACTGTTTATATCCTGAACTAGCAGAATAAACATTTCTCCTATCTAGTATAGTTAATAGTTTTCTATAAATAAATACAGCTTGGCGTTTTATTACTATATGAACAAAAAGGGGGGAAGGGCAGGAGCGAGTGAGGTAGATGCTGCACAGGTCCGCCCCACTATAAACTAATTCACGCGCAAGTCACTGATACTACACTCAATCTGTGAAGGGTGCAGTGCGTGTCTTCTCTTACGACGATCGACCTGCCATATAACTTCAATAAATGCCCCTAAGCACAATGCCTCTCTGCTAATCAATCTTATATTGAAAGCGTGTTGAATATTACCTACTCGATGCAAGTATCCCCAACTTGGGTATAAATCACTGAGTGTTGTAAGCAAATTCTCCCCCTGGTCGGATCAGTAGTTCGCAGAGTCGTTGATGCAATAACCAGAGCAGTATATATATTTGATGGAGAACAAAATGTGTGAATCATACAAGGCAGCCTTTTATGTGAGGAGAGATCCATCCATCGTCTAGATCTTGTGTGTCCGGAACTCCGTATCCCCCGGCCCGTCCTCATCGCTGATGTCTTCTACATGCAGCAGGGCCACAAACAGTTCCAGCAGTCGCACCACCTTGGACAGGCGCAGGTTGGCAGCTTTCTCCGAGGAATTGATGGCAGCGCTGCTGACTGGTTGGATAAGCAGGGCTGGCAGATGTCTCTCTTCTGTTTTACGACTTTTGATAGCTGCGGCATCGGCTTTCACATCGGGATTAACCAGGAGAAGAAGGAGGAGGAAGGAGAGTGCGAGGACAATAACAGAAAGGGCCTTCATGTTGTCTACCCGATTCCTGCGGTTGGTTATGGCTGAAAGGGCTCAGAGGTTGGGCTTTATAGATTGGACCAGGGCCTGTAAATCAGCCACTAGTTTTAGCGGTTCGCACTTATGTCAGCACGGCAGACCACCCACTCAGCTCGCCATTTCGGCAAAATTTATCGATGTCACTCGTGGCCTTTGAGTTTGCGGCGTTTCACACGGCCGTTTCATCACCCACATGTGCCAAAGTGAACACTAAATCCAGTTGGTTAACCCTGCCTTCGTTGTGTGGTAAGAAAACAAGGTAGTCGGGTGGGGTGGGGAGTCTGTGCTTGTGGGTGATTATCTTGACGACTACCAAGTTGAACTCATGACCCATTTGGTAGATGTAGGCAGCCACTCTCGATAATTCATCGCACCGCCGCATAGTCAGTTTATCTTCATGCCAGGGCGGTTCGAGCATGAGTTCCGGCTGACCTGTATAGTTACAAGGACAGCTTAAGCATGGGATGTGATACTCTACAATATCCTAGATTGCTCCTTGGGATTTAGGCAGTCTTTAATTTTCATGCCCCTGCTGCGTGTGATAGCTTTGGAACAGTGTGCAATTCCAACTTTTAGTCCGGTAACAATATGTTCCATCGCTTTTGAGACGTCCCTAATGCATGGCAGAGCGCGCCGTATCTTGGCTGATGTTTCAGTTTGGGTCCTCTGGCGCAAATCGCATAAACAGCGGCTTATGCTCGGCTCAATTTATCATCTTCCGTGTCAATTTGATAAAGAAGTAGTTTCGTTTCCTATCGGCTTAACAACACAATTATGGATTTTATAAAGCTGAACTTTGTTTTCTATCAAAAATTGCCATGAGACTCAAACTGGATGTCCACTGACCTCTCCGATCTTGAACAGAAGATGACGAAAAAATTAGTTTGTTTTCGCACAGGTCAAACAAAGGTCTCCTTTCGCGTTTTGCCGAAAGGAGCTTATTATCCAGCTGTATTGGTCATCTCGAATAGTGGGCATAGGAAAGGTCGAAATCGCCCAATTGGAATTTCACGGACCAATACAGACATTTAAAACCTTCGGGTAAACACGGCGAATTATGTTGTTAGCTATTGCAGTGTTTCCCTCGCAAAATTCTTATTACCTACAACAACAAACATTACTACCTTCGGAGTTTGTGTTCCCAAATTCGTAAGGTCCAATCTAAAAAAAGCATAATCTAGATAAAAATTCAGAAAAACCAACACTTAACGGATTAACAAGGACAATGTAGCTAACATAACCACCTAATGGATGCAAAGTTTCGCGTTACAGGTGTTTGCCTGATAGGAACTCAATCAATCAATGTATTGGTTCAGCACCAGCGTACAGATCCGCAGTCAGCTCCAGACTTGCCTCACTGATAATTGATTGGCTTGCAACATCTGTAATTATCGCCTTTTTGCTGCCCTTGCCATCTCTGATGATGAACTCCTTGACGAATTTGAAAGTTCTGAATAGTAAATAAATTCGTGTAAATTGAAAATCAGACATTCCTAGAAATGTAATTTGAAGAGAAGACGTTCCTTGGAACAACAGGGTAAATTTATTCAGTAAATTTTCGAGACTGGTTCCCTAGCTCGTCTTCAGACTTGAGAGCATATGCGACGAACAGTTAAAATTTCAAACGCGCAGAAAAATCAATAGTCATATGGAGTGAGCGCTGATTGCTAGCTGTCTGTATGTCAGCCGGTATTGTTTAGCCCTCGTCTCTTCCATCATTCTTTGAGATTTTTGTAAATTTCATCTAACTCTATGCGTCGGTTGATGTATGAATAATCGGAGCGCATAGTCTCAATGCATTTTTGGCCTCTTCTGGAGGGGCAAAGTCCGATGACGCGTGTTTTGTCTCATGCGAAGCTGTGTCCTGTGTCGAGGCTATGCATAGCTATTTCGGATAGATGGTCACGTCTTTTCACTGCCAGTTGGTGCTCATGATTGCCTGTAGGGACGGACCTTTCTGTCTGGCCACAGTAAACAGTATCACAAGCTTCGCATGGAATCTTGTAGTTGACTTCTTATCGAAATAGCTAACCCTATCCTTAGGATGTACAAGCTGGGTGCGTGAAGTAGCGATCGGTTTGTGCACGCTTGAAGTTTTAATTGTTCGTTGCACATCCTCTGTCTTGTGAAAAATTTCACGCGTCTGCCTTATGTGCATTCAGAGATCTGCCATCACCTTTACGAAAAAAATGTATGTTCGATAGCTGGGAGATGAATGTGCGTAGTATGCAAAAGCCAAGAAAGAGGGCACAGAAAGTAAAGTTACGCACACATTGCTTACATATCTCCCCAAAACTCGTTTTTTTCAACGACGCAAAGGTCAGACAGTCTGTTAACACAGGAGGAGGGCGAGTAGTAAAGAGCGAACGCCTTCGAGTTACTTTTTCTAGACTTATAACGGTGGCTTCTCAGTTTATATCACCTGCTGTTATTGGCGTTTCCTTTTCCCCGACAGATGAACTGGTACGCTAAACGCCTCGGACTGGCCTATGTGTACAAGCTGACTGAGCTGTTCTTCATTCAGGACAAGTCGCCGGACCATGCAGATTCCTGGGCCTTCCTTGATCGACGTATCACCGACCTGCGTTGCATGAAGGAGGCAAAGGTACTGCCCCCTCCTAATGTTGAATCCTTTTTGATTTTATTCGTGTTTGCATCGGCCGAACGCTATCGATTTATCGGACAACTTGAATTTTTATTTATTTATTGCGAGGTTAAACGGAAGCTCAACAGAGATATATAGTAGAGGATCGAGTTGACAGTGAGGAAACTCTTGATCATTCTTACTAGTGTCTTCAGGAGAAAAACGGCAACTCGTTGAATGATTGAAGCTCGGGTCGGGGAACAGTTAGCACAGGTGCACGATGTAGTCAGTCTTCCTTCAGTGTTATGGATCATTTATTCTGTACCGGATACAGGTGCGCCGGCAAAAGGTCCCTCGCTGTTGGCGGAACAATTAACCGATTCGTGAAAGGTATCCTGTGTGTAGAAAACTTGTGGTAGTTCTCCTATACAAAAGATTTCTTTGCTGGATTTTATTACTTCTGGTAACTTATTGCAGATTACTATGGCGTTTACTGAAAATAATTTGTCGATATCGAACTGTGCTTGCCAGACGAAGAAGTAAAAGAAAATCACGGTAACTGGTGCTCCGAGAATGGTCAAGCTGACTCAGAGTGCTAAGAGGATAAAAGTACTACTGTTTAAAAGTTTAAACAGTAAAATTCGTCCCTTCGGTGGCCTGCCAAGCAACAACGGATCGAAGTTAGTAAGTTCACATCGTTGTTGGTAGGACAGCTAACGGCGTTCTGCCGAGAAAACTCTTTCAGTGAAGAAATGTGGGACCGATTCTGTTTTCTTCCGTTAGCTAGCGCGCAAAAGGCTAAATAGAAGCGAATAGTATTTTAGACTAGGCTTAACTTAGTTGGATGTCAACGTGACGAGTTTCATACTAGCCATCTGTCAGGGCTAAGACGGGGACATCACAGCTAGTGTAGCAGTTTCGAAAGGCAGTCTGACGACAAGAGACATCATTCGTTAATGCAGATGGTGTTTTCATTACTTTAAATGCCCTCTATGAGTTTTGCACTAGTTGAATTCAAAGTGCTGATTGTTCCTCATACTGCTTGCGATAACCTCTATCTTCCGCTTCAGTTAAAGGGCGTTGCGAACATGCTTCGGGAGGGGGTTCGTGCCGCCGGTTATGTGGTAAGTTCAAATGCAGTCTTCTGAGATTTTATCATATCCCACTGGCGAGCAAATTACCTCGGAAAAAATGGGTTTTCAAAAGCACTATATGGATACATGGGCTTTGTCGATCTGGTAGAGGAACAATTAAGTTTCGCTTCCCTTTGGAGCTCACAATTAAGGCCCGCGTAGGCAGTCACATAGCGACTATGAGGATATGATGAAATGGATCCGACAAGGCAAAGGGAAACCGGAATGACCACTTATAGCTTGTTAGCCGTCATCAACCAGTCATACCAATCTCAAGGGTTGGAACCCTCGAAATTCGAGCCCGGGCCTTTGGTCATTGAGTTTAATACTCTACTTCGGCAGCGCTGTGACTGCCTACGCGGGCCCATATTGTGATCTCCTGGGCAAATAGGAACTTAATTATTCCTCTACTAGATCGGCGAAGCCCATATATTCTTCATATTCCCGATCTAAACCGACAAAGCAACGAGCCTGTGATGCCTAGGTAGAGTATTAAACTCAATGACCAAAGGCCCCGGGTTCGAATCTCGAGTGTTCGAATCCTTCAGACTGGGTATAACTGGCTGATGACGGCTAACAAGCCGGAAATGGCCATTCCGGTATCCCTTGTCCTTTTCGAAACCATTTCATATGGATATATTTGCGGTTTAGTTCAGTTGTATTAGAGAACACGTAGACGGACGCCTTTAAGCTCCTTATTGGTAATACCGTCACTAGGAAATGTATATGTAGAGAAAAAAATCAAAAGGGGGTCTTTTAAACAATTGCGGATGAACAACAAGCCGCTAGTTAGCC